>QANT01005283.1:0-11553 GCA_003254885.1 Purshia tridentata
TGTAAAAGTACAATCGAAGCAGGAATACTACTTTTGCATAAATATTCAAAAATTGGACCAATTAGATTTGACTTTTGATAACTGATAACTGGGGCCACATGATATTTAGCATTTGATTCTGGTACATAAACAAAACACATTTGAGTGTGCTAAAAGGGCAACCAAAAAGCTAAACAAAATCTAAAAATTTCAACCCCAAACCTAGAAATTTCATCTGGGCAAAAAGTTTGGTTCAAAATTTTACCGAAATTTCGATAGTCTATCCCTAAATTTTACCATATCACCACAAGTTCTCGTTTAAAATTTCCCTGAAATTTCCTTGAAATTTTGCCGAAATTTTTGAAATGTTATCGAAAAATGGCTGAAATAATGATTTCATATCAAGACCCTCTAAAAACGATAATTTCGGCGAAATTACACTCTTTGATTAAAACTGAAAAACTATTAAAAAAAAGAAAAAAGAGGAGTTGCAGAACCCTGGTCGCACAACGCAACCCACCTCGGCGGCCTACCCCTGACGGCAGCCTACTTGCCTGTGGATGGCACGACCCCAGCCTCCCTGTTCTCTCTCTTCATCTCTTCCTTTATTACTCTCTTTCTCTCTCTTCCTCCCTACTTTATGCTTCACTGCCCCAAACCAGGTTGCATATCGCACACCCCCTCCCCCTCCCACCCAACCCACAGGCCGGCGCCTACCCAGAACTCCCCGGTGAGTCCCAACATCAAGACAGAGTTGGAGAGAGAGAAAGATAAATAGATAGAGAGAGAAATAGAGGAATAAATGAATAAAGGAGAGATGAAGAGAAATAGGTGGGGCTGGGTGAGGAGGGGGTGCGATATGCACCTTATAGAAAAACTGAACAGCAAGGAGACAAGGGAAGCAGATGGTTCACGTTGTAAGACTAGGAGAAACCCAAAGCTTACAGTAACATTCATTAATCATACTCTGGAATGAGAACAGCTTAGCTACAAATAGAGTGCAATCACAACTACCAACCAAACTCATAAAGCCATTAACGGCTATAAAGCTAGTCTATTGGAATGCCCAAGAATAAGATAGAGGCCTAACTAACAATATCAATAAATGACTAATTACAGTAAATAATTCCAATACGCCCCCTCAAGCTTGGACTAGAGGATTGATAGTTCCAAGTTTGAACAGAAGCCTCTGAAACTGAATGGTAGGAATGCCTTTGGTAAGAACATCTGCCAATTGCTCATGACTTCGAACAAATGCAGCTTGAATGATATTGGCTTGGACCTTTTCACGAACAAAATGACAGTCGACTTCAATATGTTTGGTTCTCTCATGAAAGACAGGATTAGAAGCAATGTGGATGGCTGCCTGGTTATCACAAAAAAGCTTCATAGGTTGAGAGATGCATACACCAAGATCTTTAAGCAAAAATTGTAACCAAATCAATTCACTTGTAAGGGAAGCCATTGCTCTATATTCTGCTTCAGCACTAGAACGAGCAACAACACTTTGTTTTTTGCTCTTCCATGTCACTAAATTCCCTCCAACAAAAGTGCAGTGCCCTGTGGTAGATTTTCTATCATTTGGACTGCCTGCCCAGTCTGCATCACAGTAGCCAACAACTTGAGAATTGTCATGCTTTTGCATTAATATTCCTTGACCAAGAGAACCCTTGAGATATCGCAGGACTCTCTTTACTGCTGTCCAGTGACTAGAACGAGGGGCATGCATATATTGGCTTACTTGGCTCACAGCAAAAGTGATGTCTGGACGAGTGATGGTGAGGTAGATAAGCTTCCCAACTATCCTTTGATAACGACTAACATCTGACAGTAGTTCCCCGTCCAAACCGAGCTTGCCTTTGCTATTGACTGGATTAGTCATAGGTTTAGCATCCAACATATTCGTTTCTCTGAGAAGATCTAGGACATACTTTCGTTGGTTAAGAAATAAACCCTTTTTGGAGGAGGCAATTTCTATCCCAAGAAAGTATTTAAGAGCTCCCAAATCTTTAATGGAGAATTTCTTAGAGATAAAGGTTTTCAATCTTGCAATTTCATGCTCACTGCTGCCCGTAATAATGATATCATCAACGTAAATTAGAACAGCAAGCTTGCTTGAGATGCCTTGCTTAACAAAGAGAGAGGAGTCAACATTGCTTCGTCTGAAACCTGTACTTTCAAGAACAGAGCTTAGTTTGGCATACCAAGCTTGTGGAGATTGCTTTAAGCCATATAAGGCTTTGCGAAGTTTGTAGACCATATTGGGTTGATTTTCTTGAGGATGACCAGGGGGAAGGCACATGTAAACTTCTTCTTCTAACTCCCCATGCAAAAAGGCATTTTTCACGTCCATTTGATGCAAAGACCAATTGTGATTAACAGCAACAGATAAGAGAACTCTGACTGAATTCATTTTGGCCACGGGCGCAAAAGTTTCCTTGTAGTCTACACCATAGGTTTGTGTAAACCCCTTAGCCACGAGTCTCGCTTTATGTCTTTCTATGGTGCCATCACTATTGAATTTTGTCTTGTAGACCCAACAACATCTAACTGGTTTTTTTGCCTTTTGGAAGTTTGACAATAGACCAAGTTTGATTGTCATTAAGGGCTTGCAATTCTTCCTGCATGGCTTTCCTCCATATTGATTGGGTGTTAGCTTCATGGAAACTAGAAGGCTCAGTAGTCTTTGTAATACAACTGAGAAAGGCAACATGAGAGGATGACAAATTACTATATGAAATGTAATTGTCAATCGGATACCTGGAGGCATGACATGTAACAAAATCTTTGAGTTTAACAGATTGCTGCCTGGTTCTATTTGATCGTCGAGGAGCTTCATTGAAGAGTTCACTAGTATCATTGGTAAGAGAAGCATTACCACCATCATCTTCTTGATCATGTACCATTTCTGGAGTTGAGTTAGATGAATCAGCATCTTCATGAGCAATAGAAGTAGGCAGATGACTATCTTCAACTATTGGCATTGGGACATGATCAAAAGAATACTCCCCCTGAGAAGTAGCTCCAGACTGCCTTGTAAAAAATCCCTTTGTTTCATCAAAGCTTACATCACGAGATACAAGAACCTTTCTTGTTGTTGGATTGTAGCATCTATAACCTTTTTGTGTGGAAGAATATCCAAGGAACATACACAAAGTGGCTCGCGGATCAAGTTTGTCTCTGTGATTTGCTTGAACATGGACAAAGCACTGACACCCAAACACCCTTAAGTGAGATAGATTTAAGCTTTGCTTCTTAAGCACCTTAAGAGGAGATTTGGATTTAAGAATGCGACTGGGCAATCTATTAATCAAATAGGTAGCAATGAGAATTCCATGGGACCATAATTTTTTTGGTACAGCCATTTGAAACATGATGGAACGTGTCTTTTCAAGGAGATCACGATTTTTTCTTTTGGCAACCCCGTTTTGTTGGGGAGTTCCAACACAACTTGTCTCATGGATGATACCACGATCAGCTAGAAAAACAGAGAAACACTTTGACAGAAATTCAGTACCATTATCGGATCTAAAAATCTTGATATTAGCATTAAACTGAGTTAGAACCATGCTGTGGAAGTCTTTAAAACAAGAGAAAACTTCATTTTTTGATTTAAGCAAATAGAGCCAGGTAGCTCGAGAGAAATCATCAACGAATGTAACAAAATACTTATAACCATCATGAGATTCTAAAGGAGCAGGACCCCATAGATCGGAGTGAATTAGATCAAAAGGCTTATTAACTTTAGATAAAGACGATACAAAGGGCAATCTAGTTTGCTTGGACAAATGACAAATTTCACAGCTGCTAGGACTAATTTTAAGGGAAGGAAATAACACATTCAACACATGATCAGAGGGGTGACCTAAACGTTGATGCCACAAACGATCATCTTTGAAAGACTTGGCTTGGAAGACTCTAGGTTGGTTCAAGGATTGATTCAGCAAATATAATCCATTGGAGCAGAAAACTTCACCAATCTTCTTCTTGGTGATTCGATCCTGAAAGATTACAGAGTGAGAAGAGAAAATTGCATCACAATTTAGAGATTTAGTCAATTTTCCCACTGATAATAGCTGAAAGGGAAAGGAAGGAACATAGAGGGCTTTAGAACAAATATTTGAACCAAGTGGATAAAAAGTTCCATGACCATGTACAGGAACTGAATAGCCATTAGCAACAGATACGGATTGAATTTTTTCTGGAACATGGAGATTTTGAAGAAATTCTTTGTTGTTTGTCATATGGTCCGTAGCTCCAGAGTCCACGATCCAAAAATTAGAAGAGACATTTTGTGAGAGAGATGAAAGAGCATGGTAGGTACCTGCTTCAAGTGAGGTGGTGGAAACATCAGAGGAAGGATTTTCATTTTTACCAATTTGTTGAAGTAGCTGAGTGAGTTGGCTAATCAACGCAGAGGAGTTTGAGACTGTAGCCTTTGTGGAGCAATTTTCAGAAGAAACTTGGTTGGCAATGGGTCCTTGTGAGCTTTTGATATCCCTCCCAAATTTTGGTTTTAAGTGTGGATGAAGAATCCAACACTTATCTTTGGTATGTCGAATCTGTCCACAATGTTCACAAGAAATTGGATTCCTTTTTCCTTTGAAATTCCTACCTTCTAGCCTTCGTTTTTCAGCAATGAAGGCCCGTGATTCAGATATAGTTTTCTCTTGAGGATTCATTGCCTTTTTTCTTACTTCTTCACGCTGAACTGTGGTGCAAATACTAGAGAGAGAAGGTAACTCAGCATTCATGAGAATATGTCTTCGAAGATCCTCATATTCAGAATCAAGGTTGGCCAACAATTGGAATATCTGATCTTCCTCTGCTCTTTTCAGGAGAATATTCGTGTCTGTGGTGTGAGGTCGATAAAGAGCAAGTTCATTCCACATGCTTTTCAACTTCCCTAGATGTTCCACAAAAGATTTTCCATCTTGAGTAATACTTGCAGTATCCTTCTTTAACTGGAAGATACGGGCCGCATTATTTTGATGCCCATACATTTCTTTGACTGATTCCCATAGTTGATGTGAAGAATCAGAGTAGCTGAAAATTTCAGCAATTTGTGATTCCATGGAATTTAACATCCATGACATGACCAACTGGTCTTTGCAGAGCCATTCTTCATATTTCGGATCTTCAATATCTAGAGCAGGGTACTTCCCATTAATAAATCTGAGTTTGGATCTCCCTCCAAGCGCCAAAGTAATTGCTCTGGACCAAGGGATGTAATTAAAACCATTTAAGAGAACTGAGCAAAGCCGCATATTAGGATTGGTCTCTACTTCAGGAACAACTGCAGAAGATGATGCACACTTTCTGCTTTCTTCTCCCATTTGGTCTTGCCAGAGTAATTAGCAATGCACAACTGAGAATCTTAATTGCTCTGATACCATATAGAAAAACAGAACAGCAAGGAGACAAGGGAAGCAGATGGTTCACGTTGTAAGACTAGGAGAAACCCAAAGCTTACAGTAACATTCATTAATCATACTCTGGAATGAGAACAGCTTAGCTACAAATAGAGAGCAATCACAACTACCAACCAAACTCATAAAGCCATTAACGGCTATAAAGCTAGTCTATTGGAATGCCCAAGAATGAGATAGAGGCCTAACTAACAATATCAATAAATGACTAATTACAGTAAATAATTCCAATACACCTTCTATCCTCTTCTTCTTTCCAAAAGAAATGGGCCCAGCTCAGTAACATTCTATAAGTTTACACAAATAATTGAATTTTCTTTTCTTTATTGCCAATTCAATGAAGTTGACATTGTTTCCTTCCTTCAACCACATCCCAAAAGATTTCTTTATATTTATATCCGGCCTTGTGTGGAATTCCTGTACAAGATTACAAGCTCTGTTTTTTTATCTCTCGCTCTTTCTGTCTCTCATGGCCAAGGTTGCAGGCAGAGTACTCTTTTTCCAGCACGATTCATAGTCGGCCTTGTGTGGAATTCGTATACAAGAGCACAATCTCTGACTCTGTCTCTCTGTCTCTGCCTCTCTCTCTCATGGCCATGGTTGCAGGCAGAGTACTCTTTCCAGTACGGTTCATAGTCTTTGTAGTTGTTGGCTTACACTATCGAACTTGCAATATTGCTGTGGCTAATGATCACTGCAAAGCTTCTTCTTGTGGCAACATCCCCAACATAAGTCACCCTTTCCGACTAAAACATGATCCAGTCAACTGCGGTGACTCAAGGTACGAACTGTCTTGTGAGAACAACCGCACAGTACTACACTTGTATTCTGGAATTTTCCATGTACAGTCAATCAATTATGATAACTGCACAATCCGAATTGCGGATGCCAATCTTCAAAAGGGTAACTGCTCTTCAATCCCTCGTTATTCGCTCGCCAAGTATAACTTCAGTTCTGAGGATGACCCATATAGCATTTCTCAATTCAGGCAATATCAAAACATGAAATTTAATTACTTTGAATTGTCAAAGCCTGTAATTTTCATCAGATGTGCTGAAATGCCAATGAATTCACCTCTCTATGTGGATGCTGCTCCTTGCATTAATGATGCTGTGAGTAGTTCAAGTTTTGTTTCATCTCATTCCAGTGGCCATTCTTTCGTTAAGGTTGGCCATTTAAAAGTCTCAGAATTGAGGGATTCGTGCGGAATAGAGCTTATGGTTTTGATCACATCACACCCCAATACAAACAACATGAACCTTTCCTACATAGACATCCGCAATGAGCTGCTCTATGGGTTTGAACTTTCATGGTTGCAAAGCTACGAGAGAAATCAAGGATTGTTGTTTTATAGAAAATGCTACATTGAGGATGAAACCAACAAATTTATTTGTTTCCCGATGTACGTTTTTACATTAAGAAGAGTCTGTCTCCCTCTGTACATTTATTTGAACTCAGACATGTCAAGATGAATTGATATTATTATGTCTTTCATCATGCAGGTTTAAATATGATTACTCGTTCGGTTATAGATTGGGTGAGGACTCTCTCAATCTTATCGTTTTCAGTGATCCAATATTCTTTCCCAATCAACTCTCAGTCTTTAACTCATCTCTGTATTTTGTTTTTCGTTTCTTGCAGTAAAATTTATGATAAATTTCTTAATAGGTGAGTTTTTCTATTTTTCTCTTTACCTGCGACCTTGATTATATAGTTTAATGTGATAGAATAGTATGGCTATTTCCACAAGATAAAAATCACATGCAGGGTCTAATATATATACACAGTTTCAAGTAGCATAACCAAAAAATATATATAGTTATCATGATTTGTTTTTTAATTTCCTTTACAGTATTGGCGTGGATTGCAACAAAAACTGTACTCGGGATTCCATGTGTGATTTGGCTTCTAATCTATACATTGAAGAGGCGACACTTATCAATGTATGGCCTTATTGAAGAATTCTTACAAAGTCACAGCAATCTCATGCCAATAAGGTACTCATACTCACAGACCAAGAAAATGACAAATGGATTCAAGGACAAATTGGGTGAAGGAGGTTATGGCTCTGTATATAAAGGAAAGCTTCGTAGCGGCCGCCTTGTAGCAATTAAGATGTTGGGCCAGTCCAAAGCTAATGGGCAGGATTTTATCAATGAAGTTGCTACTATTGGAAGGATACATCATGTGAATGTGGTGCAACTAATTGGCTATTGTGCTGAGGGAGCAAAGCGTGCTCTTGTATATGAGTTCATGCCAAATGGGTCTCTTGATAAATACGTATTTCCTAAAGAAGGGTCTATTGCCTTAAGTTGTGAAAAATCATTTGAAATTTCACTTGGTGTAGCTCGTGGTATTGACTATCTACATAAAGGATGTGACATGCAAATTTTGCATTTTGATATTAAGCCTCACAACATTCTTCTTGATGCGAATTTTGTTCCAAAAATTTCTGACTTTGGGCTGGCAAGATTATGCCCATTAGATGATATCAGTTTGACTTTGACTGCAGCAAGAGGCACCATTGGATATATAGCTCCGGAACTGTTTTACAAAAATATTGGAGGTGTATCATACAAAGCCGACATCTATAGTTTTGGAATGTTGTTGATGGAAATTGCAGGCAAAAGAAAGAATTTGAATGCAGTTGCAGCCCATTGGAGCCAAATTTACTTTCCTTCATGGGTTTATGACCAATTCAGTGAAGGAAATGAAATAGAAATGGAAGATGCCACAGAGGATGAAAAGAAAATGACAAAGAAGATGCTTATAGTTGCATTATGGTGCATACAAATGAAGCCTAGTGACCGTCCTAATTCGATGCACAAAGTGGTAGGGATGCTTGAAGGAGAAATTGAATGCCTTCATATGCCTCCAAAGCCTTTCCTTTATCCACAAGAGAATGCAGTGGTAGGTGATGGAGATAATTCAAAAACAATATGGTCATCAACACCATCAAATGATGATGCTGAACTGTCGATGAGTTTAATTGAAAATCCAGATGAAGAGATATGTACCACCAGTTAGTGCGTGATCTTCCTATTTGGTAGGACAAATATCAGTCTTGTAATATTTGAGAGTAATTTTATTCTATGATTGCTATAGTGAAGTGTTTATGTAGTCCTATGTGCACTATGTATTAGTTACAAGACAATCCGCAGTTCAGATTGAAACATTAGTATTGAGGGCGTTTTGAGATTATCTTTGTATAAATTTATCAAGAACTACACGTTCAAATTAGAAAGAAAACTATTTTAATTTGTTATTATAAATATTCTGACAATAAGTTTCAACAAACTATTTTTAACAAATTTTGGCAAGCAAAGATACTTAGTTATTAGGGTCAATTACAAAAAAATCAATAAATAATAACAATCCGCAGTTCAGATTGAAACATTAATATTGAGGGCGTTTTGAGATTATCTTTGTATAAATTCATCAAGAACTACACGTTCAAATTAGAAAGAAAACTATTTTAATTTGTTATTATAAATATTCTGACAATAAGTTTCAACAAACTATTTTTAACAAATTTTGGCAAGCAAAGATACTTAGTTATTAATCATAAATTTATTCTTGGAAAATGCCGTACGATGCTTGAAGCACTTCATCCCGATGATCCGCATTTGTGGTGTATAGTCAAGGAGTTTGGAGGTTCAGTTGCATTTGTTTATTGCTACCTAAAGTAGGAGTCTATATATGGTAAATTGCAATTTGGTAATCCTAGGAGTAAGCGTTGTGTATGTAAGATATGCGTTTAGATGATTTTGCTATGCATATGCTGCCATTTATATGTATGTAGGCATTAGATTGGCAAAAATTATGGGGCAGCGGATCCAATCTACCTTTTAAACCCATGCATTCTGGTACATGCTCTTTGTGTTGTTAGTTCTCTATGCCCTCTTATGGTCATTGGTCAAAAGCTTGCCTTATAGTAAATACGAATACCTGAGTTTATGGGGAATTCATTGGTCATTGGTCATTGGTCATCAGTTTGCTGCAGATTCCCAACCCAACCTTTGTTAATTTAGCAAGGACAGCCTTGTTATTGACACCCAACACACCAAATGGGGTTTGGTAATCTCCCCAAAATTTCTCAAAAGAAATTCCTGTTCACCTTGTCCATAATTATATCATACATTTTGGTTGGATCATATTGGGTGGCTAGTCCCACTAAAGCATTGGATTGGATCATATTGATGAATACCCGGTTCTCCCATGACCCGATGGGTAATTCTTTGGGCTTATTAGAAGGCTCTTGGATATGCCTTGGAGTGGGCTATCATAGTTCTATTGGGCGTTTTGGCAAATAAGATGACTTGAGAGTTTCTAGTAGTTGCTCACACTTTTAGCATTTCTTGATATTATGAGTTGTTATTTATTTTAATAGATTTCCTTTGAGAATATATAAATACAGGGGTCACGACCCATTGTAAGTTTTTTTTTTTTTTATTAATGAAATATCTTTAGTGGTGATGACTGATTAATTCATTTTTCAAGGAACCAATCATTAAAATTAAGGGCCCGAGTGTAATGACTTTTTTTTTTTTTCCAAATTAAAGGACCCAGTTGCAAGATTCTACAAGTTAAGATAAAGGCTTTAATACATTGCTCACCACAAAATATTTTTTCTATATTACTTTGTGTGGAAAAAAGGAAGCTGCACTTGTTTTGAACACCCTCTCTCTCTCTCTCTCTCTCTCTCTCTCTCTCTCTCTCTCTCTCTCCACCATGGTTGCAGCTGGAAGAGTTTCTGTTCTTGTAGGCCGATTATACATAGTCGTCCTTATAGTTGTTGTCTTATGCTGTGGAACTTGCAATGCTAAGGATCATCATCATCAGTACTGTAAACCTTCTTCTTGTGGCAACATTCCCAACATAAGTCACCCTTTCCGACTAAAAAATGATCCAGTCAACTGCGGTGACTCAAGGTATGAACTGTCTTGTGAGAACAACCGCACAGTACTACACTTGTATTCTGGAATTTTCCATGTACAGTCAATCAATTATAATAACCGCACAATCCGAGTTGTGGATGCCAATCTTCAAAAGGGTAACTGCTCTTCAATCCCTCGTTATTCACTTGCCAATTATAACTTCACATATGGGGATCCATATCAATTGAGAAATCATCATAACGAGAGTTCTGAGTTATTAGAACTGTCAAGGCCTGTAATTTTCATGACCTGTCAAGGCACTTTAAATTCGTCTCTCTATGTGGATACTGCTTCTTGCATTAATGATGATATGAGTAGTTCAAATTCTGTTTCCAGTAAGGGGCATGTTTTTGTAAAGATTGGTCAATTAATGGTTTCGGAATTGACAGATTTGTGCCGTATAGAGCTTATGGCTATGATCACATTGCGCCCCTTTACAAAACACAGGAACCTTTCCTACATAGACATCCACAATGAGCTGCTCTATGGATTTGAACTTTCATGGTTGCAGAGCTACCAGAGCTATGGAATATGGAAGTATAGACGATGCTATGTCGAAGATGGAACCAACACAGTTATTTGTGTCGGTATGTTACTTCTTTACATTGGGAGGAATCAGTCTCCCTTTGTGGTACCATTACTCTCTCTCCGTCTTTTTCTTTACATTTATTTGAATTCAAACATGTCAAGATGAGTTGATATTATTATGTTTTTTATCGTGCAGAATTTGCGAATTACAAATATATATTATTACGTAAGCACTCTCTCTTATCTTATAATTTTCATTTTTTAGTTACTCGTACGGCTCTTGATTATGAGAGGGTCGTTTTTTCTTTTTTTTTCAGTGATCCAATATTTCTGCCCAAAATATCTTAATCAACTCGTGTTAACTCTCAATATTTTGTTTTTCATTTCTTGCAGAATCACTTCAATATTCTTTCTTAATGGGTGAGTTTTTATTTTTTTCCCTACATGCAACCTTGGTTATATAGTTTAATGTGATAGAATAATATGACTCCTTCCACGAGATAAAAATCACATACATGGTTTAATATAGAAAACATAGTTTCAACTAGCAGAACCAAAAAAATATAGTTATTATGATTTGTTTTTTAATTTCCATTACAGTATTGGGGTGGATTGCAACAAAAACTGTACTCGGAATTCCATGTGTGATTTGGCTTCTAATCTATACATTGAAGAGGCGA
>QANT01005284.1:0-48527 GCA_003254885.1 Purshia tridentata
GCAAGCTTATGAATTTCAACTATAACTACATCAACTCCAATGCAAGCCTCCCAAAATTGAGCTCAAAGTCTGCCATTTTCTTTCTTCATTTTCTTTAGTTTTATATCTTGGGAGGGGGTTTTTTTTTNTTTTTTTTTTTTTTTTTGTGAAAATGGGTCTTCAACATGTCAAGAGTGGTTGTGATGGCTTGAGTGGATATTAAGATGTGAAAATTTTGGGACCTCTTGTTTATCCTTATCCAATTTATCAACTTTTTCTAATCTATAATTCCTTTGAGAAAGTTGATAAATTGGATGGAGATAGACAAGAGGTTCCAAAAATTTTATATCTTGATATCCACTCAGACCATCACAATCTTGAGGTGAAGACCCATTTTCATCTGAAAAAAGAACCCAAAAAAAATCTTTAAGTTAGAAAATCAAATAAAATGAAGAAAACCTAGAAAGAAAAAAGCAGACTTTGAGCTCCTAGGGCTCGAGTTGGGGTTGAAATTCCTAAGCTTGCTAGTTCATATGCGATTCAAAAAGAAAAAGAAAAAAAATGGACAAATATGTAGTGTGAGTTTTCACATAATTAAATCTAATCAATTTACCATAATCAAATTAAAACACAAGAAGGAAAAAAAACAAAATCAAAGAGAGAGAGAGAGAGGGAGAGAGAATAAAATTTTATTATTATTATTTTGTAATTTTTTTAGTAGAAAATGGTATTTAAATCAATAAAATATTCTAATATTACATAAGGTCAATGTAAATTTTTTTTTTCCATAATGGTCAATAAGTTTTGAAATTATATCTGACTTTGCTAAGGCCAATATACTTTTGGTCAATAGTAACTAAAATGAAATTATAAGAAGTTGTATTGATTAAAATGTAAATGTTAAATATTTTATTAATTTATTTGTAATTAACCCTAATTTATATACCGTGGATCCTTTTCTCTTTTTTTTTCTTGGCCAAAAAAAAAAACTGCACGTTTCTCAATTGGCAATGAGATACAACTCTAGCCTGCCACCAAATCCAACCCATGTACATTGGGTCCAAATTATCATCACCATTGAGTAACTTGACTTCAGTTTTGCTCACACGTGGTTGAGTTTAGTTTGACAGACATCGATCTAAGTACTTTAGTTTCACAGACACCAATCTAAGTTCTTTAGTTGGACAGACACGAATTTACTTTACAACCACACAAACGACCTATGAAAATGCTTGGGTCCTCAAGCTTGAGGACCAACCTTGTCCTCAAGCCCGCCAAAAATCATAATTCTGTCATGCTGGCTCAAGATCAAAACCGTTCAATTTTTAGATCACCTAATAAAGATCATTTCTGGAAAAAATTAACTCAATCGGAAATCGTTTGATTGTATAACTATTAACGAATAGATACATGGTTTAGTCTTTTAACTATGACCTTATATTTATTCGTTGACAATTGTACAACCAAACGATTTCCGATTGAGTTGATTTTTTGTAGAGATGATCTTTATTAGATAATCTAAAAATTGAACGGTTTTGATTTTGAATCGGTACGGCGGAATTATGACTTTTGGCGGGCTTGAGGACAAGGTTGGTCTTCAAGCTTGAGGACCCAAGCATTTTTCTTTTCTTTTTTAGTCCCGTTCTCTCTCTCTCTCTCTCTCCTATCAGTCCCTCACTATTTGCTCGATCTGTGATTCTATATCGCTAAATTTGTTGAAAATTTGAGATTTTCTGCAAATTTTATTGGAAAATTGGGACTTTCTGCTAAGTTTGATGAAAGATTGGGATTTTCTACGTGGGAATTTGGGCAATGTTGCTTCCGTTCTAATTGGGGCTTATGCTTGCTGATGTAGCCAGGTACGAAAAAATCCCATAAATATTTTAGTTGTATTGGGAATTTGGGATCCTTGTTTCCTAGATCTAGTGGGGATTCATTCTACTTTATATATGTGTATCTCGTGGTGTTTTGGAGAAAGTACCCTAGGGTAGATATCAGTTACTTCTGTCCTANATGGAGCAGATCCCAGTTGTCTCAAAAACAACATCTTCAGCAAGAAGACCATCAAAATTGATGACGAATATTACTATTGATGATCTGCCTGACATTTTATTGCATGAAATCCTTTGTCGACTTCCTTGCAATAAATTGGTTTTTCAATCTAAGTGCGTCTCCAGGCGTTGGTGCACTCTCATCTCCAATCCTTTTTTCATTGGTCGTTTTTTGCGGCACCAAGTTAACAAACAAACGCCAATAAGAAGCACTCTGATAAATCCCAAAGGGGAGGATATCTTTACTAGAATGTCGTCCCCGGTATTCAAAACACTCATGACGGTCCACGGTTTGAAACAAGAGCCAGTTGTGATAGGGACGTATAATGACTTAGTTTTGTGTGCTAGCCAGTACGATCAAAGTGATTACTACATCTGCAATCCAAACACCTCACAATGGGTTGCTCTTCCTCCTACCCCCACTAAATGGCAGCAGCCGGTACCAGTGGGATTCATCTGTGATATTCCCTATTATAATTGTAAGCAAGACGATGATGCTTTGAAAGGATCAGATATCGTCCATCTTAATACTGAGTATCGGTGCCAGGTTGTGAGAATTCTTCCTAATGAGAAATTTGACGAGAAATATGATTGCTTCAAATTAGAGTTGGAGTTGTTTTCTTTTGAAACGGGTGAATGGAGAGTGTCAGTTGTATTAGCCCCACCAGGTTATTTGACTCTCAATTCCAAATTTAGCTTTGCTTACAGAGGATTGTTGTATTGGCTGGCTTGTTGGGATCCCCAAATTGCTGGGCTGGATCCGTTCATGATCAACAACATCAACAATACTAGTACTAGTAGTAGCAATGGTGATGATGTTATTGATTATTATAAATGTCGTGTCCTTAAATTTGATGACCCAGATGTAGGTGGAGACGAAACTAGGTTGAGTACAGTTGAGTTCCTTGGTGTGTGTGGAGGGTGTGTACGGATGTGCAACTTCGACGATTACTCGTCTAGTTTATGTGTTTACGACTTGAAAGAAGAAGATGATCATGGCCAGATGGTTGTCTATGGAGTTAAAAAATTTTGTTTGGAACGCACAAGGGATTATTGGCTGGACCCAAATATGTTTTCGGAGGATCATGGAGGGGAGGTTGAGCTAATAGCCTTTGACCCAAATAATGAGGATATCTTGTATCTAAATATCGGTGGAGATGTTGTCATGTGCAACATTTGTACAAGAGAGTGGTCGAAGTTGGCTGCATTTGGGAGTAATCTTAATATTAATAATTGCTTCTTCTCACTTGTGCTTCCATGGTGGCCGACACCAGTTCCTAAACTTCCACAACATGTCCCTCATGAGCTAGCCTACGGTGGAGGAAATACCAGCTAGCTTGGAGAGGGTTCAGCAAGTCCAACTTTTATTAAATAGCTAGCTAGTATATTAGAAGAAATAAAGTAATAGACTCTTATGGAATAAAGTTGGGTTATATAAATTTGATTTATGTTCAGCAATGCGCGTATTATTAGTGACTTGATTGTTTGTTTCATTATTTATTTTGTTCAACTGTTTTTTAGTATATATGGATCAAGAGCACTTTGAATTTAAATAATTGTGTTTTATATATGCCCAATTTATTAATTAAAGCAGGAATTTTCAGCATATACCTTGGAGAGGGTTCAGCAAGTCCAACTTTTATTAAGTTGGATTGGAACTGCAGTGGTTTTGGGTTTCATTTTTTCTGGTGCAGTTGGTGATCTGTTTTGGCTTTGTTAATTATTTGTTTTAGATTTCTGGGTGCACTTGGCGTAATTCCTTGTTCTGGTTAATTTCCATTAGGGCATGGAGCTATGCACCATGCTCAAAGTGATCTCATTTCCTTTTAGGTTTTTCTAGCTGCAGGTAAATTTTGCTTTCTCTTCAGACTGAGCCATTTTTTTATATTTTATCAGACCATTGCTCTGGTTTTGGCCTGCTAGTTGCACACTTTTTATTTTTGCCTTCTTCATGGCCTTGTTTAGAAAATCAAGTTGAAGTTGAGGAGTGTGTAATTTCCAATGTAGTCGCCTTCAATGAGAGCATTAATATGTCTTCGTTGGCTTGGACTTGATTTTTTGATGAGTCATCAATGGATATGGTTCATGAAATGGTTAAATGAATCTTATTACCAACTTCAAGCGGCATTGTTGGGAGATGAAGTATTTCTGATTGAATTTATGATAGGAACTTCTGTTCATAATCCAAAAGATTTTAGTAGCATTAAGAAAAATGAAAGGGAAGTGAAGTGATGAGAAGAATATTGAATCTAATGTGATTGGAAAACTTAAAGATCTAGCCATCGAATCAGCTGCTTCATGGTTGGTAAACTACTCTAAATTATGTTGATTTGTGTGTGGGCTCTTTGTTCTTTGTTCTCAGCAGAGTTCTCCATATAACATCATCATCATCATCATCGTCAGCTTTGAAAGGCATCTCTTGAATAAGCCTCAAGATCTCAGCTTATTTGATTCTGACATATAGTTTTCATATACTCCTTTTGGTCTTCCAGGTGATTTTTCTCTTTGCATCTTCCCATTTATAGCAATTTGCCAATGGCCATATCTTCTTAGGTACCGTCTTTAGACTTTTTACTTTGTTTTAATATTTTTTTCTCTTTAATTTCCAAGAATTGCACCTGTTTGAAACTAATGTCTTTGGTGTTAATTTTTATTTCTTTGGCATTTGCTGAAGATTGAAGATTAACTAGATAGCTACACCATTTTAAGTCCTGGACTGACTTATGTTATCCTTATTTTCAAATTTATAGCCTTGCAGTTTTACTAGTATATGCATTCCACACACACATTGGCCCACTTGCTCATGCACACTTCAAACCTGATATGGAAAGTCTTATGACCTGTTTATATGAGCTAAGTCTTATGGTGAGTTACAAATCGAACTTGCATGGGTAAATTTAAAAGCATTTACTGACTTGCATGGAAGCCTACCACCTTGCCTTATGTGGAAGTGAAAATATGTTTTCAACTTCTTCTCCAAAATGCTCCAACTTGCCTTATTCGGGACCCTTATAATTTTAGGACGCTCATCTTTGTTAATGCATCCATAATACCCAGGAATACAAGTGAGTGCTTCATGATGATACTCCAATTTTTATCTGCAAAAAAAATTCATGCCAAAATTAATAGTAAAAACATACCACATACATAGAATGCTATTAATAGTTATATAGAGAGCTTCTCTGTTGCGGAATAGAGAAGTGGAACAAAGATGCGGAAGAGAGAAGGGTGCTGGATTGGGGCCTACCAACCAATGCAAGAGGGGACCACTTATTTGAGTGTGAATCCGTTTTTATCCGTATTTTATCCGCAGGAGAGAAAAACCCTAGCTATATATATATATATACATATATTAAACATTACTTGATGTGGGGCAGTTGCTCCATTCCCTCCAATGCATAACAGATTGAACACTATGATAATCTAAATTAGTTTATTACTAATTGAATCAAAAAGAAAAACACAAAAAAGAACCGATCATTTTTAAACTTATTTGGTTCTTTGAAAAACTAACCAAAAATTTAAGTGCAAAGTAGAAATAAATTCAACTTATTTGAAATTAAAATTTTCTCAAATCTTTTTGTTAAAAAATAAAATAGAGAAAAGTAATTGATATATTTTTGATAAAGTCATATACACACTGAAAAAAAACACATTATTTGATACCGTGGGCTCCTTAAACTGCAATTTTTTTTTTTGTTGGCCGAAAAATACTGCAAGTTCTCAATTGGCGATGAGATGCAACTCCAGGCTGCCACCAAATCCAGCCTATGAACTTTGGGTCCAAACTATCATTCACAATTGAGTAACTTGGCTTCAGTTTTGCTCACACGTGGTTGAGTTTAGTTTGATAGATACGAATTTACCTTTTTTTGGTAGGAGGGAAGAAAACAAAATAAACTAGCTAAAAACAAAGAATCTTCAAAAAAAGTATGAGAGCACACCAAGAAGGGGGATGGCTGAAAAATTGCAGCGCCAAGTCAAGAGAATGACCAAAAGAAGCAAGGCCATCAGCAACATGGTTTCTTTCCCTGTAAATATGAGATAAGCAGCAGGTCCAATCCCTTTTGAGGAGATCTTGACAGGAAGCAATCAAGGAGCCAAGAGGGTGATTAAGACAATCACAATGGAGCACCAACTGAACTGCACAAGCAGAATCCATCTCTACAAGAATATTTTTAAAGCCACTATTCCAAGCCAAGGAGAGACCATGAAATAAACCCCATAACTCAGCAGCTAAAATCTCACCTCTACCAAGATTGGCAGCAAAACCTAAAACCCAACAACCATTACAATCTCTTAGAACTCCCCCAGCACTAATCGACCCGTAAGGCCCACTTTTTACTCCCATCAACATTCAGCTTGAACCACTCAACAGGAGGAGGCATCCAAGAGAGCATCAACTGAGTTTTAGATCTTTGAATAGCAGAAGCAGAATTAGCATTGTACCACTCAAGAGCAGCTGTTCTAATGCAAACTTGAGGCTGCCCAGGGAAGGAGAAACCAGGCTCAAAAATCCTTTTACTCCTCCAAGACCAAAGAAGCCAGCAACCAAAACAAAAGAGCACATTCCAAGCAACCCCACCATGGGAGACCTTCTTGGAAATCAGGTTGATCTTTAACCAATTAGCAAACACAATGCCAGGGGATTCTAAAGTATGAATGGGATTCATTAATATCATGTCTTCGTTGGCTTGGACTTGATTTTTTGATGATTTATCAATGGATATGGTTCATGAAATGATTAAATGAATCTTCTTACCAACTTCAAGCAGAATTGTTGGGAGATGAAGTATTTCTGATTGAATTTATCATAGGAACTCCTGATCATAATCCAAAAGATTTCAGTTGCATTAAGAAATATGAAAAGGAAGTCAAATGATGAGAAGAATTTCTAATGTGACTGGAAAACTCAAAGATTTAGCCATAAAATCTGCTTCACTAAAAATATTACTTTGTTTTAATATTTGTTTTCTGCTCACCCACCAACTCAGCCTTCAAAGCCTCAGTCCTCTTCTTATTATTCCCAAACAGCTTTTTACTCCATTTACTAAGCTACTTTGCCACAAAACGAAGGTTCTTTAGTTCTCTTGTCTTTCTAAGACTCTAACCATGCTTTTCCTATAGATATGTAAAATACGTGAAGTTCTGGGTGTTTCGACCGATAATGTTGCCGAGTACTGAGCTGTTATTTTAGGTTCAAAGCGTGCGCTTAAAAAAGGTTTTACTAGGATTGTCGTTCAAGGCGACTCCAAGCTCGTCCGTGTGCAGGTTTGTTGGTGTTGTTATCTTCTCCTGATTCGGGTGTTTTATGTTATCTCTCATTCTTTGTGTTGCTGGTTTAAAATGGTTTTATCAATCCCCAGACCTCGATCTGGTGTGCGCAGTTTTGATTTGCACATACCGCTTGGTGTTCTGAGATGCCATCTTTGTTGTCCTTGATTGATTTTTGAGAAAGGAAAGTTTGATATGTTATATATTCTGTTTGAATGTGTTATAGCTTAAAACAAACTCTGTTCAGTGTCGTAATTCCTTAATTTGCAACCTCAAAAGTGTCTTTCATTACATCTGGTGTTTATGTTGGTTTTGATGCTTCAGCAGTACTGCATGTATTTTGCTCTTTTTTTCTTTTTCCTCTGTCCTGCAACTTTATGATTGAGAAATATTACTGGAATAGGTTCAGAGTTTATGGAAGGTGAAAAACCAAAACATGTCTGATTTGCTTGAAGAGGTGAAGAAACTGAAGGATTAATTTCTCTCCTTCCAGATTAGTCATGTTCTTAGGGTGAGTAAGTAACAAGTTGATTCTGTTTATCTCTTGTACTATGTGATACTTTTGTAGGAATTCTTGTCATATTCGTGTCTTGTATTGGTTGCCTTCGTACCTATAGCTGGAAAACGATATATGAGGTGTGTTAAGTTGAAGGAGCCTCTGGTGCACCTGGATTGATATAAAAGAGGAGCTACATGCAATTCTTGTTGGGGACCAGAGCCTCATCCAACATGTAAGGAATACGGACACCAAGAACAAAGTGTACACAGACACACACACAAATCAACATAATTAAAAGTTTCCCAACCACGAAGCAGATTTGATGGCTAAATCTTTGAGTTTTCCAATCACATTAGATTCAAAATTCTTCTCATCATTTGACTTCCTTTTTATATTTCTTCATGCAACTAAAATCTTTTGGATTATGAACAGAAGTTCCTATCATCAGAAATACTTCATCTCCCAGCAATGCAGCTTCAAGTGGTAATAAGATTCATTTAACCATTTCATGAAACATATCTAGACTCATCAAAAAAATCAAGTCCAAGCCAACGATTACGTGACTATCTATTGCGGACACGATTCTTTTCTCAGACTCCAAATCAAAAGAAAAAATTATTTTAATTTCATTTATGCTTTACAAGGACAACTTGGTAGGTCTAGCAAATCCAAATCACAACTTATTAATCTCAAGATTGATTCAATTATCGCTTTGTCGAGTCTTTCATGTTTTTTTTTTTTTTTTTTTTTTNTTTTTTTTTTTTTTTTTTTCATTTTTTACTTTGGCCATCTTAATTCTAACTTATTTTCTGAGATCTCCCCAAGCTAATTCCCCAGTCCCCATTAACCTTTCAATGATTCGTTTGGTAGCAGAAATTTACAGATTAAGCAAAACGTCTATTTTCTCAAATCTGCTTGGTATGGCAAAGATGGTGGACATAATCTTGTTTGTATTCATGCATGTTGCAAATATGCCATCTGCTTTGATACCCACCTCACTCAATATAATGTAAATTCCGCAATGGATTTCATCAAACATGGCAGCCAATATGTAAAGGGGTGGAGGAGACATAGCCCCTTGCCAATCCCCCTCTCAATAACATTGATCAAATAGTACTACAATTCAAAACTCTCTTTTTTATACATAGTTAATAAATATTTGTCATGTCATTACACCTTATCATCATGGAACCACCACCTCGTCTCCTTTGGAGATCTGCCATTCCTACGTTCTTCACATAACGCGCGTTGCTGCACAAATTATGGTCGCACATTTATTATAACAAATACACCACGGGGTGAAATCATCAAAGCATGAACTCAACAATTGGACCAAACCTTCACAGTGGAACTCTATAACATGGAGAGAATGCTGATACAGATGGAACTAACAGTCATGGCTGGGGACCATGAATCATATAGAATATCTGCAAAGAAAATTTAAGAGAAAAGAAAAAGCATAATTTTGGATGTCATTTGTTGAACAATACCACAAGTAATAGCTTGCAGAATGAGGAACAAGGAAATACCGTTTTCAGTTGTCTCAACAACTAGATCATAATGACAAAATTGAAAATTTGAATCCGCCTTTTGAACATGCACTACTTTTGGAAACCTTTTTGTTTCCAAAAGTAACATAATAGTCTTTTTGTTTGTGATTCATATATTTGTCAAAGCAAGTTGGGTTCTTCAATTTGTTACAATGGTAGTCTGAACTTTAAAAGGTCAACCCGAATAAGAAAGTCAAAAGCAAACATTTGTATGAGCACCTAGAGTATTTTATCCAATACCCACAGCCTCACAGCTTTGATGACCTTACAGGTACCCCATGCCTTTGGACTCACAAGTGTTGCCTCATAAAGTAACCAAAAACGGAGTTGGTAGTTAAAAATCATGCTTCACTATAACCTATCATCAGAACTTCTTAAGTATTCCTAGCCCTTTGATATTAAATTCACAGTTTGATTATTATACTTGATTTCATTCAAAGATAAAAACTATCTGCTATTCTGCATAACTTTCACAGTTCACTACTAGATCTGATTGTGGACTGAGCACCACAATAACTTCTAGTTCATAATAAACTCCACAGCAGAGCGGGCCTTCATAAATTTTGACATTACTTGTGGGAACGAAAGCTAGTTGTTTTTTCTTCTGAAAATAAAACTCAATGATTGGATGGCTCCTTTACTCAAGAAACTAATTCACTACGTTGAAAAGGGTTCTCCATTTGGTCAATAATGCTTCGCAATCCTGATCTGTAACTAGGATGAAGAAGCCTCACACCTAGTTCCTCCTTCATACGAGCATTGGAAACTCTCTTCTCACCCAATAAACCTTCCTTCTTAGCAATCACTGAAGACTCTTTTTGCTCAGAAGACTGTTTGATCCAGCCAGGCCACTTTTTCTCAACCAAGTCCCTTGCATACTCAAACACCGCTTCCCTAGGGGCTGGTTCATCATCAACAATATTATAAACTCGCCTGAAAAATTAGAAAGCAAGACAGTGAAAAAACAAGAAAATGGAAAAAACAAAAAAGAGAGAGTTTTGAAAATTATGTATTTCTTCCTCCCTTTTTCCAAGAAAAAAATTCACATGAAGATTCAATAGTGATAATTTGATGATTTTGAAGTCTATCGTTACAGTGTGACTCACTATATCTCACAACTAGCATAAATTATTTTAAAAAGGAATTGAACTACCTGGAGGAAGATATGCATATACTGGCTGTAAGGGCTTGACAAATATCCTCAACATGAACCCTTGATGTGAATTGCCTATATCCTCTGATTCTCTGACTTTTCGATAAAGCTTCCTGCTTGATTATTGTATCAACGGCACTGTGGTGGAAAATAGTTTATAACCCCAAATTTAGCATAAGAAAGAAGCAGAAATTTCCTCTATCCGAGCAGGGAGTCCAAAATGATTTTTTCAAATGGCTGACTTGCTAACAAGAAATTTGATATTACTTTTAAATACCAAGCAGAATCAACCATTGAAAATTCCAAGCCAAAAATTCATGTACTCGTGATGATATTAATGAGAGAATGGTTAAGGTTTCCCATTTGATTGAAAAGAAAAGACAGCATATTATCGTAATGCTATAATATTAATCACAACCTTCTACCAGGACCATAGATACCACCAAGCCGAAAAACTTTTGTAGAGACGCCTAGACTCTGGCCCAAATTTAACCATCCTTCCTCAGCAGCTAGCCTTAATCTACCCTTCTCACTTGTGAGGCCAGGGGTAGAACTGCCACATGATAATTAACATTTTAGTGACAATTAATACCAATTTATTATGAAACAGTTGGCAGATCAAGTGGTTAATTTAGATACACTCACTTACTCCTCATCTACCCATGCACCACCAGAGTCTCCATATACACCTAACAGAAGAGCATTAGAAAAATCACAATAACAAAAAGTTATTTCCGTGAAAGGAAGAATAGGGAAGAACATATAGAACCAGCCACAAATAGGCTAGAATGTCTGGAAAAATTGTTCAAATAAACTACAAATAGAACCTAGTACTTCACAAATTGCATGTTCAGAGCCCAGAGGAAACATTTAATACGAATGCTTGGCCACCGGGTGTCCGTATTGCAATGAAGACATACTAGTTGATGACAAATAACAAAGCCATTGAAGATTTCCACCCATAAGTGCTCTCCTTAGGAGTTTTTCATGTTGTAGCATCTAGAAAATCAAGGGTCAAAATCAATTTGGAAAAGCTTTTAACATAATTGGGCAAGTACAAGTAGTTATCATACCGGATCACCCACACCAGGAACTGGGGGGATGGAGACAAGCAGGTGGGTATGGTACTTGATCACATCTAGGATGGGCACACTGAACAATAAGCAATATTGGGTGCCCAAAATTAGCAAAAAGATAAAATGCCAAGCATATAAACAGTGTCAGTATCTAAAATTGAGCATTATTTCGGGTAAACAATAAATTTCACGTACTCTAGCTCATTTGCATCGAAAAGGTGAATATCAAAGCCCCTTTCTTCCTCGAGTTTCTTCTTCTTTACAATGCTTGTGCAAGTCCCAGAGACCGCCCTAATAAATTGCAAGAGTTAAGCTCAAATTTAAACCCTAAATTTGAAATTGAGTTCACAAAAATGTTATGATTCGGAGAATACCATCCTTGGTTCTTGAGCTCTTTCGCCAACACCTGTCCGACGAAACCCATCCCCGCAATAAACATCCGGTTCCAAGATTCTAACTCCGATGCACCGGTCATTTGAATGACGGAATTTCGGGGCAGATAACCGAATTTGTAGGACAGAGGACCCGATATTTGACACAACTCCATTCCGAAATATCGGTACTTGAAACAGGGAGTCAGGGACAGAGCTCCGAATCTCAATTTTTGCAGTAGCTAACTAGCTACATCTTACTGGCCGGTGGATGACGTGGACAAAAAGTGCTGCAATGGCCTTAGTAGCTCATATTTGTGGGCTTTCCATGTGAAGCCCACAAATATTTGACGGACCATCAAGCTTCATAGACAATGGGCCCAACCCACCCAAGCAGAACGTAGAGACTTTACTATAACAGCGATGAGATTCTACGGTGCACTGGTGATTCTGAAACAAGAACCTTTCCAGGTCATATGCACAAGACAACCATTACATAATGACATTGAATTAAGAATAAAATAAGATGGGTACAAATACGATGAACAAGTTAAGTTATAATTTAATGTCAGCAAATGTGCATGATTAAAACTGAATGGTTCCAAAATGAATTTATTACTTATTTTCAAGTTGTTATCCGTTATTAGTTTTTATAGCTATTGAATTGAAGTTGGGTTATGATTGATGATGGTACAACCGACCTAATTCCACCTATATCCAACTTGGAGAATTAAATGAGGTTCAACTAAAAAAGGACATGTATTTATTAACACTCCTTTCATTTTGAATCCATTTTCTACTTCCTTCTTCCCTTGTCTGATTTCAAATCTAGAAACCAGAATCAGTTTAACTTCATTGAAGAAAAAGAACAAGGGATGGAGTTAGTCCATAATATTACAAGTGTTGTAGTGTTGGGAGTTATTTCATGGACAACAGCATTTGTAATCATCAGAAAGATGCTTCCAAAACGGTCCTTTGACTTCTGCAACCGCCTTGTTTCTACAGTTCATGCAACCATAGCTGTAACTTTAGCTTCGCTCTCCGTGGAAGATTGGAAGTGCCCAGTTTGTACTCATCAGGCTTCAAATTCTTCTTCTCCTCAGCAGGTATATGTATTTTTCATTCATATATGGGAATTAATTAATATAAGTTCTTGATTAATTTGCATATTCTTTCTTAATTAACTTGGATATATTGAATGAATGTTGTATGGTGGATTTTGAATGGTGATGGAGCAGATGAAAGCACTAGCTGTGAGCCTTTCTTATCTCATCTATGATCTCATTTGTTCCCTCTTTGACAAGCAAATCAACCTTGACAATTGCTTCCACCATTTCGTCAGCATTGTTGGGATTGGAGCAGGCCTTGCCTACCAAAAGGTAAACCAACTCCTCTAGCTTGTTGCAGCTTATTTCTTAATTAGAACAATAAACAACTGTTAGACACTTTTGCGGCAATTAAGAACTTTTGTTTAGTTGTAATCTTGGTGACATTTTGAATTCAGATTATTCATTTCATTATGCACTTACTGTATGATAATGAAATTCTTATTATTATGATTAGTTCTTTTTATGGTTTTGTTAGTGTGGGTCAGAGATGGTAGCAGCATTGTGGATAACAGAGCTGTCTAGCCCTTTCCTGCACATAAGGGAGCTTCTCAAAGAGCTTGGTTACAGGGACACCGACCTAAACTTAGCAGCTGACGTAAGTAGCACACCACAATAGAATAAAGGGTCAAGTATGTTTATCTGGGTTTTGCTTTTGGAATTTAGGACCGAGAAATATTACATTTGTAGCACCCAAATATGTTATCAATTTTCTCTTGACATTGATCCCACATCGTTGTTTTGTAGATTTCATTTGCAGTTATATTCACGGTTGCAAGGATGATTGGTGGGCCTTATCTCACTTACGTGACTCTATCGGCTAACAATCCTTGCATCATAAAGGTATTAATAAATAACACTAATGCTATTGTCTAATGCATGAGTAATTTGTTGAATTGTTGTCCATGTTTTGTTCTTCAGGTGATGGCAGTGGGATTGCAGCTGGTCAGCGCTTTCTGGTTCTACAAGATTGCAAGGATGGTGAAATACAAATTGACAAAGAGGACCACTACATCTAAAAAAACTGCCCTAAACCATACAAAAGAAAATTCAACAAATTGAAAATGCAATGACAGACAATGAGAGAAAGAAAGAAAGTTGTATATTTTTCATTTGTACATCCCTTAATAATTTACATCATACAAAACTGTATTTATACCATTGATGTCGAGGACTCGAGGGAGTACCATTTCAAAGACTACAAATTGCAGTCATCCATTTTAATAATTTGTTTTTCTATTTTCCTTTGTGAAGTGGAGACTGGAGAGAGGTTTTCTGTTTTCACTGTTCAACACTTCTTCGTGTTTTTGACCATGCCAGACTTGATTTCTTGGTATCCACATCACTGTCTCTATTTACCAATTTCCTGCTACATATGATACAAATGACTTGCAAAAGCGTGAGATGCATTCTTCATCAAGAATTGGAGGGGGAAAATATTTCTAACTCAGATAGTGTCCTGCAACTGCAAGTTAAGAATTGGTGCGGCTCCTGTTTGCTTTCTGCAACACCTCCTTTAAAACTAAAGCAATCCTTTGTGCCATATGCTGTTCCATAAATCTTTCCTTCACTCTCTCATATCCTTTCTTGCCCATCGTCAACCTCCTTTCCACATGTGTGGCCAATTTTACTATGTTATTTGTTAGCAATGGCACACCTTCTTTACCAACAGGATGCAGCAATCCAGTTGTGCCATTCACTACAATCTCCATGGTGCCCCCAGCTGCTGTGCCCTGGAGTGAAAAGAAAAGAAAATCAATTAATTGGAAAATAAGATCATGAAATAAAAATAAAAATGCATATGGGCACATCTGCAACAACCAGGAATGTAATCTACCAAACAAAGGGGAATCATTGAGGGAACTATAGTATAGCTGAAAGGAAATAAAGTTGACAATAATATACATAACATGCTAGCATACGACATTTGGTCAAAATATATGAATAAACTATAGCACTTTTTATCCACCGGTCATATAGCCAGGTGAATGATAAATTGGAAAATGAAGTAGCATACCAGTACAGGCAACTGAAAGGCCATTGCTTCAATAGTTATCCTTCCAAAGCACTCTCCTCGGGCCTACACATGATTACAAAGTTAAACTTCATGTGTGATGCACAACCCAAAACTTAAATAAAATATCCATGACTTATTCCATGAAATTTGCAAAGAAAAATTGTGCGGCAAGATTTGATATCTCTTACAGAAGTTGGCATGATTTAAGTGCAATCTACCTGAGAATTCTGAACAAGAACATCGATAGCAGCCAGATAAGGAGCTACAGTCAGGGTTTTATTCACAAAGTGAACACGATCCTGAATTTTTTTCTCTATTACAAAGTTACGCAGTTCTGTTTCAAATTTTGTCTGCTTATTAAAATCACTTCCCACTACGACTGCATGCATAGATGGCACCTGCAATTTTTTCTCCTTGATAAGTTGCAGACTTTCATGAAAAGAACGAAGAAATAGATCCTGACCTTTCCCACGTGAAACACCTGAAATTATTTTATGCATAGCGCTCAGAAAATAACAGTCCAATATACAAATGCATGTGAACTGGAATAGTGAAAAGATAAAAGGAGAACTGAACTGGAAACATCTTGGAAAAATATCAATATATGCTCATTGATATAAAACAAGGATGCAGTAGGTCTGATTCTAGTAATTTACGATCAAAACAATGAAAACATTTAGAGAAAGAGCTCATAGAGAAAAGGACTCAGACCCAACCTAACTACTATGGTATCAGACACAACAGTAATCTATGGAGCCAAACAAATGAAATTAAACATAAATTGGGAGATTTTACTTGCAGGGATTCAAAATTATAATCTCTCATTTGATGCCGATTTTAGGTTTTAATTGGTTTGCCACTGTCCGCGAAAGTTTAATTTGTTATGATATCGGTCAACAATTATTTTATATTCTAACAAAAAGAGTCAAGCACATACACATAGAAACTTATTGCAACAACAAAGAAAGCATACTATTTATGATGCCAAAGAGTAGATCTTCATTCCGCACTCCAAGAGACTCTCGGACATGCTCACGGAGAACCCTCCTGGATACACTATCTTCAGCAACTTCCATTAGCTCCTTGCTATTTCCAAGGTGCACGACATAGGTTTCAGGCATTTTAATCCTACACAAAGGAGCATACAATAACATGAGGTTGCTTCAATAAGGTGAGGAAAATGGTGCATGTGATTTATATATCATATCATTCTTCTTACCCCAAACGCTCGCGAGTCCTGTTCTTCCAATATTCTGCTGTTGCATATGAATCAATCATGGCACCTGCAACAAAAGGGAGGTGCTTAACAAGCTCCATTCTGAAATAATGCCCTCGCATTTCATGAATCCACCACAACACCTTTGGAAGAACGCGAGGAACATTTCCCTTGAGAACAACATCCAGCCATTTCCCAGCAACAGCAGTATTTAAGACAACCAAATCAGCCTTAAGAGCCGTATCTATAGCTTTTTGACCCTTTGAAGAGTACACCTAACAAGTATTGGAAAATTCATTATTAGAAGGCCAACAGTATAGGGGCACAAAAAATTGCTATGCCTTTCCTCATAATATTACCCTCATAGGTAATATAATATAGAAACTTAACATCTCAAGGTACTTAAAAAGCACAGATGCTTCTACCCGGAAAATTCAACAACCCATTATTGACAGAGCAGAACTAAAGCTAGAGTGCTCACAACCCATTATATTTAACACCACTAATATGGGGGGAATTTCATATTTAGTCCAGACATTGTGATCAATTATTTTCTCCCAGAAAAAAAAAGATAAAAGAGCTTAGTTCGAACGTTCTCGACATACTTTTTCATAAATATAATACATTCTTAATTTCCAAAAGGTAAAATGCAAACAAACCCATCAACAATCTTTTCATATCTGGAGGCATTTTTTAGTAATCGAGCAATTTCAGACCGTAAAAGCACACAAGAGCATCTTACAGTGATGCTTGAAAAACTGAATTTGGAAATGAAGAAAGAGAAGACACCTGTACTCCTCGGTCCAGCATTTTATTCTCCAAACTGTAAATCACCTCATCAGCCTCCTCTGGTTTTTGCATTGTTATCCAAACAACCTCCGCTCCGACCCCTCTTAATAAAAACGCTAGCTCCATCAGTAATAACGGACCCCCTGTTTGAATTTTCGGAAAAAAACAAAAAAAAAAGTTAAAAGAAAGAGGAAAAAAAAAAAAGAGAAGCCCACACAATTTTAAGCACTTTCTTTGCTTTTTCTTCACTTTTTCTGCCGAATTCCAAGAACCACAGGAAAAGAAGAAAAGCACAAAAAAGGCGAAGAAAATGAAATTGTTACCGGAAAGAGAGAGCTCGTGGGAGGCCAAGAGAACCAGCTTGGACTTCATGAATTCGAGCGGGTTCGGGTCGGCGCTACCAACCCGAACCGCTGACTGGACCACCTCAGCGGCTCTATCTCTTCCTTCCTCAAAACGACTGCTGCTGTTAGCGTTGCATGAATCAAAAGCAGTTCTCATGAAGAAAACCAAGGCGGTGGAGACAGAAAACAATGCCAAAAACATAAAAAACCATTTCTTCTTCTGCATTCCCATCCACGCAGTAGTCTGCTTCCCCATGAATAATCAATAGCTTACTCTTTTACTGATTTCATAAATTTCATATCCTATAAGTTTCGTGTTTCTGTGATTTGCAACTTCCGATCTGCAACGGCAAGCCCAATGTCGAAGATCAAATCTGAGACACTGTTTTTTTAATTTTGTTTTTTGTTTCCGAATATTTAAATTCACAGCATCAGCGTCGTAGACTCGCAGTTGATTATGATTACAACTGGAGTGGGCTCGACGACTGAAGTGAACCCCACAGGGCATTTGCCTTTGGACTCGGATATATACAGCGTTTTGGACTTGAAAGTTACGCACGCTTATTTTGGGCTAAACATTTCTTGGGCTTAAAGTTAACGCTGAGGTTTTCATTTTTTTTGGTTACATAAAAAGGTTTTATTGCATAAATCATGTTTTAATGGTCATAGACTCATATCATATCATATTATCTAATTGCATTAGGTGGGATGGGAGTTGAATATCATGGCATATAAGTATCCTATATTAACAATCGGAAATGTGATTTATATGACATTTTTTTATCAGATATATCATATAGGGCATATATTATTGAGAGTGTATCTCACATAGAGAATGTAAAATCTTGAGATTTATTTATTTATTTATAATACTAATTGATTTTAGATTGGAACAACTTAATTTGATTGATTGAATAGTAACTAAAGAAAGAAAAGGAAAATAATTAAAAGAGGAACAAAGCCAGAGGTAACCAAAAAGAACTTTGGCATGCATACCCAGTCAAGGAGTGCATGCATACACGTGAAAAGTAATCTGTTATGAATGTGGAGAAAAGAAAAGAATTATACTTTGGTACATGAACATCAGAATATGTATGTTCCTGGGAAGGCATCGAATTACCCACCAAGAGAGAAAAGGACAACGATTAAGAATTTAATATGTGTTTACTTTGTTTGCATTTTAGAAGAGGAAAGCCGAAAGTTTACAAAAAGAACTTTGTTACTAGTTGAGTTAAAGGGTACTTAAGAAAGAAATTAGGCTCAACGAACAAAGTCCCAAAGTTACTAGTGGAAAGCTCTCTGATTTATTGCCAAACACATTTAAAAGTAGCATAGGTTACAACTTACAACCCAAACAGTCTTTAAGCATAAATATATATATATATATAAGTTAAAAAGTAATTTTTTTAATTAACCCGTCGACAATTCTTTCTAACTTCACCCTTCAATCCAGTAAGAGGCCTAATGTTGCCCATTTTAACCATTGACTTAGCAAATTGATCAAAGAAGAGGCTCTCATCATCTGAAAAGCGCTTTACCAGCTCCATGGTGTTGCCCACATTCCCAGTGAGAAGCACTTGGTCTGAAGTCAGAAGTCCTTTTCCCAAAAGTATGAGTTTGAAGTAGGTGTTGTCAAATCTGGCAGGGGAGGCAAAGTCCAAGGGACTGATGTTGTTGTCACCACCTGATCTTGGGCAAACCGATTTCAAACCAAAGTAATAGGATTTCTCTAGAGTTGAATCTGGTTGGTTGTTCCCATTTTGGTTGTAAAGCCTCTGCTTGAATGTCACACACCTTGCAAGCCCAATTGTATGCCCTCCTGCAAATGAAAATGTACTTATTAGTTTAACTGTGTGTTTTAACAAAACAAACTTAATTGGGCAGAGTGAAATTCACACCTGAGAGTGCAACAAGGTCTACTTCATCAAGACCTTGACGCTTGAAAAAGTTTAGGAGGTTTGGGAGGGTAGAGTTTGGTGCAGGAATGTTGGTGTTTGAGCCACTTAGACTAGCAGTTCTTGAGTCCCTCCTTCCTAGTGGCAACTCCCAGTTGGGTCCACCACTCTGTTCCATCACACCCATCAAGCTCACTTAGTAAAATGGCATGCAGATTAAACTCTTAATTATTCTTAAAACCATATTATTTGGGGCATAATTAATTTGCTTACTATTAAAGTGGAGCCTCGAGCAGCAAGAGCGAGAATGTCTGCACAAGAAACAGTCTGGGGGCATGCTTCTTCCAACTTGGCCTTTATCTCATCTATCACTTCAAATCCTCTTAGCGAATTCTGGTTTGGACCTGACCTCTTTTCACTGGCTATCGTCGCGCTGTCGTCCAAAAGCACCGATGCATCACAACCCTGACAAAATCATATCATTAAGCCACATGCATATGCAAGTATAGAAAGCTAGCAGTAGAGTGGAAACATGTATATCATAGTGGACATCACTGATCTTTCTTTCTTTTTAATAAAAATTTTGACCAAGTTTTTGGAACCTATGTAGCAAAAGGCCTTTTAATTATGTTGCTATTCTGGTTTGGAAAGTAACCTGAACAAAGCAGTCATGGAAGTGAAGCCTAAGCAAAGAGGCAGCCATTCTGGGGTCCTTTGCAATGGCCTGCTGTAACACAGATATGACAATGTCATCAGATTGAGGGCATGAGAACTGATAGAATTGTGGAAAAAGACCATAAGACCCCCCGCCGCCACCATATCCACCACCCTGACCACTACCCCATCCCCAGCCGAAGCTGAAACCAGGGTGAGCTAGAGACAGTGTGGCTGAGACCAATGTCATAGCTACGAGACCTAAAGCTACTTTGAAGACTGCCATTGAAGTAAGTCCAAGTTTCAGTATGTTGCTTACTGGCTGCATGGCCTCTACTTAAATTTATAGAGATATAGCTCAGTGGAACAACTTAACCACTCTTCTACCAAATCCTCTCTGATAGACCTAATATGGATCACGAGCTAGTACGACAATGTCAACTAGCTTGCATGTGTGTCTGTTAAAAAGAGACTTGGGTTTCCAAAGTGTTTCTGGTATTACCTGCTCCAAGTACCAATTTGTATGACTTTTGTTCTTTGATACTAGTTTTGGTTAAAATTTGCATGACTTTAATCAATTAAAAATGTCCGTCAACCTTCTTATGCATTGGGTAGTTTGATCTCTTCCTTTATGAAATCCATTCCTAAACATACAAAACTGGAATAGTTTGAACTTTCGACGTATAGTACTGCAGCTTCAGTTTTACAGAGCATGGACGAGTATAAGGTTCTGACAAGTATTATTCCTTTCACATTGTTGGTTTCAAATAGATCAGTGTTTGACCGATTCAATTACTATGATTAATTCAAGTTGGACAGTGTCTTTGGCCATCAGCGTCATCGCAAATTCGCAATGCAAGTACATCTAAACCACCCACACACTAATAACTTGTGTGAAATGGATTGTTTCCGGGCCCCGAGCAGTAAACTGCTTCATTGATTGAATCTTCTTTTTTTTATCTTTTCTTTTTTTCTGGAGTAATTATTGATTGAATATTTTAAGTTGCAACTTGCATCTGGATAAGCATTGTATCAAATTCACTCTCTAAAGTTAAAATATATACATATATATATCATTTCTCTATATATTGCTGCAATCTATATTCAAAATGAGCTTTTTATTATATAGAATATAATCATAATAATTACAATGGAGGATAGCCGAATTTATGAGATACTAGAAAAATGCTGTCAGTTACATCTGCTAATCTATGATCCCTAGTTTCTGAGTATCTTACACCTGACAGCAAAATGATACAAGAACATATGTACAACATAGTTACAAATTTCTGTGTGTGTGAAACAACAAACAAATTTTCACCTGTCAAATCAAATATGAAACTTATATACCGAAACGGTACAAGACCTCCACACAATATGGATAATCATTGAAGAAAATTAAGATCATGTTATGCACAATTGCCTCATTGGTGTTAGCAGCCTTGCAAACCGTAGGGGTACATGTGCCTTGATCAGGGTCCCTTTGCCTGTATATTCCTAAACATATAAAAAAAGATGAGAAACTACTGCATACTAAAGGATATCAGATCTGACATGAAAGTTGTAACAACCAGGTAACCCACACACACACACACAAAGAAAACGAAAAACATATATAAGGAAGAAGAAAATGGTAGAGAAGAATGAAAAAATTCAACATCCACCCAATACTTACTGTTTTCTCCACCATTCCAACTTTATGTATGGTACTAAGAAGCTCCCCTTTTTCAAATGGGATCAAGGCCTCGACCCATACCATAGAGTCCTGTTAAGCACAAGACAATCTTGTCTTTCAGTATAGAAGCACAAATTCCACTCAAGTATAGAAAAGAAACAGAGGAACAAGCACAAGTACCTTCAATCTTTCCTGGACTGCACTGAGGAATTCATTTAAGCCCTCCCCAGTCAGAGCAGATATGCAAATAACATCATCTCTCTTTTCTGCTTCCAACTTGATGCTTTGAGGATTGCTAGCCTTATCAACCTGTGAAGAAGTAGCGCTTTGTATCATCAATCTTGTGCATACATTAGCAGAATGACACCCAGGACATGGCATTTATGACAGCACTTAAGTGCAAGCACTTTTCTAGTGAAAAGGTACAGTTATTTCACTACATTGGATTAATAACTGAGGCATCAAGAAATTCACTGTACCTTGTTCCACACCATCAACTTAGGAATTAAGGACACGTCTAGTTCTGACAAAACTTTGTCCACAGCATCTATCTGTTGCTCAGCCAGTGGATGACTGAAGTTGATAATAACATTTAATAAGATAACAATGTCCATCATCAAGAATGAATCATTTCAATAGTTGGCCAAATTGTACCTGATATCCACCACATGCACCAATAATGATGACTCTGATATCTCCTCCAGTGTTGCTCTGAATGCGGCAACCTGTAAGATGCAGTTAGTGGAAAGAAGTGAAAGAAACTATCATCTTGACTCTGAAATTGGATTACCAACTTCAAAAACCTTTTTCTTGTAGCAAAGTTGAAAATGAACAGGGGGAGAGAAAATAGAGAAGAAATTAACTGCACAAGCAGTGCCTAATTCATCAATAAATTGTGCAAGTATCTTACCACTGTAGTTGGTAACTTCTGAATGAAACCGACAGTATCTGTTAGAAGAAACTCTTTCCCATTCTTGACCTGGAAGAAAACGAAACAAGCATTATGCATATACTCTTACCGCCAAGTTTAAGTTTAGTAGCACAAACTTATTTAAGAAATAAAATATTAGAATTTCAGCACAAGACTAGCATATGAACTAGAGAAGACTTAAAATAATGCTAGATATACTCGAGGTAAAGGTCCCATCCACTGAAACAGATGTTATATAAGGTAACTGATTATATAAACTCCAAAATATGGAATGTAGGCCCTTGAAAATAGCTCATTGTCAGTGGAAGAACCAAAGATGGTACAGCATGTCAATCAAACTTTAAATGCAACCTGAAACCTGTTTGATACTTGATCAGAATCAAAGTTTGCTTCTCTGACTTATGTTTTTTAAGTGGTAGATAACTCATAATCATGCTGTAACGAAAGACTCCCAAGTACAATCAACCTACCTGAACCCTTCTTGTAGTTGGATCTAGGGTTGCAAATAATTGATCCTCAGCAAGCACATTGGCTCCAGTCAATTGATTTAAAAGAGTACTCTTTCCAGCATTGGTGTACCCAACCTAGTTGCCCAAAGCATTACATGTAAAACATCAACAACAGGTAAAACAACGATTCCTATAATTGTGAATTCCACAATATCTATGTATTTACTTACCAAAGATACTACTGGTACAGGTACTGAAAGCCGCTGATTCCGGTACTGCTTTCTATGCTTTCTAACAGATTCTAGCTCCTTCTTAAGAACACCAATCTAGCATCACAAGCAGGTTTGCAGGAACATCAATTTCCAAAGACAATTCTTAATTTATCCAAAAAGAAAAAATAAATAAAGTTGCTGAGACAAGAAAAGAACAAAACAGAAGCTTTTAAATAACTCGACTGAAGTCCATAGAAAGGAACCACATTAAGATCAACCTGCATCTGTATCTTGCAATTTTACTGGAATATTGATGATTCAATTAAGGACCTTACTTGAGTACGTAAGATACGTTTATCCACTTCAATTTGTTTCTCACCCATACCCTTCACCTGCCCTCCTGCTTGACGCTCAAGATGTGTCCACATTTTTGTTAGTCGAGGCAACTGGTATTCCATTTGTGCCAATGCAACCTAGAAACATCATCATTGTCAGAATAAAACTGGAAATTTTTATACTCTTTTTAAGTTATTACTAGAAGGTAAACAGGTAAAAAGTCAAGAACAACTTGAACCCAAAAGTGAGGTGGTACTTCCAAACATACCACCGTAAGCTGTTGGCATATTTTAAAGTATAACAAAACACAATATTACTACTAATTAAAAGTACAATAATAAATTACCTGTAAAGCTGCTTCATGTGTTGCTGCCCGCTGGTTAAAAATATCCAGAATGAGGGCAGTGCGGTCACAAACTCTAACATCCCCACCAAAAGCCTTTTCCAGATTGCGCAATTGCCTAGAATAGTAACATTTGAATACAAAAGAATAGAAACAATTTGGATAATTCAAAATGTGCATGATTAAGTCTCATCATACACTGAGACTAAAATGTCCTACAAATTCGGTGAAACAAGATTGTGTAACTCACACAAATCAATCTCTATAGGAAGCAAAGGCATGCATGAAATAACTATAAAAGTCATATTATGTTTCTTACCCTGCTGAGAGCTCATCATCAAATATGACAGTCTCAACACCCAATCCGTGAATTGCACTCTTGATTTCTGCAACCTTGCCAGATCCTATGTATGTCCTTGGGTGTGGAGAAACTAGTCTGCATTACGTGTATCATAAGCGATTAAAGGCTAAATGAGAATGGTCCAGATCATTAGTTTTCGCTCAACAATACTAAAAACAAAAGCATATTTCAAAGACCACACAATTCATTACTTTTGATATTTGGAACCAACAACCATAAGTCCGGCAGTGTCAGCTAGCTGGCCCAATTCCTTGAGTGATTTATCCACACCAAATAAATCCTTGGAATTACGTTTGTGCTCAACACCCACAAGATACGCTTTTTCTTCGAAAATCTGAAAAGAAAATTAATGTCTTTTAGCGATTTTTTTTTTCTCAATAATCAAACATAATCTCAAAATAACGGTAAAAATAAATAAATAAAAAGAAGAACAAACTGACCTCCCTTCCGTTCTTTAGTTTGAACCTATCGCCGGAGCTGTCCCCGTCCACCTTCTTCTTCTTAACTCTAGTCGACGGACTTGGTGTTGGGGCTTTATCCTCTGGTTTGATGTCTGCGTCTTCATCGATGATGACTCCGTGAACATCATGTTCATTTTCTTTCTCCCTGGTATCAATCGATGGCGGGTTCTGCAACGACACGTCCTCTGGGAGCACAACGCCGAGGCCACCGTGTTTTATAGCTCTTGAGACGACTCTAGGAGGAGCATTGAAATCGGCCAATTTTCTGAGAGTGAGAGAACAAATTTGCCGATCAGGATTTTTGAGAGTCCATGAAAGATTAGGGTCGTGATTTAGAGGCGAGGGACGTATCAGAGAGCAACAAAAGCATGCACTCATGGTAGAATTCAGTCTTGAGAGTCTCGAGACTCTGCTACTCCGTAAAGTTTCCAACTTCCAATCGTATTTAACGGTCGTTTATGTGGTTATCGGTTGCGTCGTTTTGACTCTATCTCGCGCGTTCTATCTTCTGAAGATAATGGGCCATGGCCCAAATATCTGACTCCTGCCCAAATATCCGACTTCTGCCCAGATGCAATTGCAATGGCTTGACCCGCCGATAAACCCACCAAAAACCCAAATCCATTTTTGTTCTCTCTACGATGTGAACTGTGAAGACTGAAGACTGAAGAGTGAGGCCGAAAGACCTCTGCTTTGCCTTTTCGTCGTCGTTTCAGAAACGCTGTGGAATGAACTGCTTTTCGCAGGCTTCATCGTACACAGCGGCCATTTGCAGAACGACAGGTCGTTTCGTGGGGACTAGTTCACTGTACGGACCTTCTTCGTGGAGGAGAAAATTTGAACTTTCTACTGGAATTAAGTCAATCAACTTAGAACCGGTGCTGACGAGATTCCGTACTCAGCTCTACTCGTCTCGAAGTAACGGCAGCAGCAAAATGACGTCGCGTCGGTTGCGAAGGAAGTCGGAATCCGAACCTGTTATGGAACCGGAGAAACACGCCTTCTATGTAGTACGCAAAGGAGACATCGTTGGTGTTTATAACAGTTTCAGTGATTGTCAGGCTCAGCTTGGTTCTTCGGTAATGTACTTGTTTTTGTTTCGTTTTATTTTTTGAAGGGTTGATTAAATGTGGTTGAATTGAATTGGATATAAATTAAAAATTTTAAGTTTTGTTCTTTGAATTTGTGTTAGATATGTGATCCTCCTGTTAGTGTGTACAAAGGGTGCTCTTTGCCTAAGAACACTGAGGAATATCTTGTTTCCCGTGGACTTAAGAATGCCATTTACACTATCAGAGCTGCAGATGTGAAAGAGGACCTTTTTGGAAAGCTTATTCCTTGCGCTGTTGAAGTAAGATTTGAACTTGATACTACCTAATATGAAATTGGGTTTATAGTGGTTTGGGTATATGATATTTTTTCTTTCTTTCATGTTTTAGGATCCAACAGTTTCAAAAGGTGTAAAATCTGTTTCGGGTGCGTCCAAAAAGAGACCCCATCAACTGTCTGGATCAGAAAATGCGGTAAGTTCAGAATCATAATAACCTCTGAACTTGAATACTGTTCAATTGTTAGGCTTATTGAGTACTATAAATGGTCTTGCTTTTCATAGAATATGACGACAATATTATGTTATTGTAGGTTGATTATATAACTGTGCCTTGGAGGATATGTCAGATGAACTTTGATTTCGATGCTTGTAGTTTAAACTTATTTTAATTCTTTATAGGAAGTAATTGGTTCAACGTCCATATCTGATGATCTGTCGAGAAAGCATGCCAAGATAGATCATTCTGCTGTGGTTGAGGTACCCCCTTTGGACCGTGTAAGTTGAAGTAAACAAGTCTTTTTTATATAAAACCCTAGGCCCTCTCATATTTTTGTTGCACCTACGTTGCTCTGTACTTTTATGTGTCCATTGTATCACATTATGAAGCAGATGCAGCAAGTAATGTGGGCTGCATTTATCTTACTTTATTGTTAATTAATGATTTATGGGCCCCTTGACTGGAGGAGTTCTATGTGTTAATTAGTGACTTATGGGATCAAGCTAAATTTGTAGGGCACCTGTGTTCTTCATTTTGATGGTGCATCAAAAGGAAATCCTGGAGTTGCTGGTGCTGCAGCTGTGCTGCGAACTGATGATGGAAGCTTGGTATACATTTTACCATTGGGGTCTCTATATCTTTTCTGTAGTTCTTTTGTCTTTCTTAGACTCTAACCATGCTTTTCCTATAGATATCTAAAATACGTGAAGGTCTGGGTGTCGCAACCAATAATGTTGCCGAGTACCGAGCTGTTATTTTAGGTTTAAAGCATGCTCTTAAAAAGGGTTTTACTAGGATTGTCGTCCAAGGCGACTCCAAGCTTGTCTGTATGCAGGTTTGTTGGTGTTGTTATCTTCTCCTGATTCGCGTGTTTTATATTGTATCTGATTCTTTGTTTTGCTGGTTTAAAATGGTTTTTAACAATCCCCAAGATCTCTGTTGTGCACAGTTTTTGATTTACACTTACTGGTTGATGTTCTGAGATGCAGTTTTTGTTGTCCTTTATTGGTTTTGCGAAAGGAAAGTTTGATATGTTATATATCCTGTTTGAGTGTATTATAGCTTAAAACAAAACTCTGTTCAGTTTTGTAATCCCTTAATGTCCAACCTCAAAATGGCCTTTCATTACATCTGGTGTTTATGTTGGATTTGATGCTTCAGCAGTACTGTATTTTCTTTTTTCTTTTTTTCTTTTTTTCTTTTTTTCCTTTGTCCTGAATTTGGATGATTGAGAAAGGTTACTGAAACAGGTTCGGGGTTTATGGAAGGTGAAAAACCAAAATATGTCTGATTTGCTTGAAGAGGTGAAGAAACTGAAGGATAAATTTCTCTCCTTCCAGATCAGTCATGTTCTTAGGGTGTGTAAGTTGATTCTATTTATCTTTTTCGCTCTTTGATACTTTTTGTGGGTTTTTATAGTAATTCTTTTCAAATTCGTACCTTTTATTGGTTGCCTTCATATCTGGATCTTAGGACCCCATCTAAGCCCACCCTACACATTTACCGTTTCATTGAGGCTGCTTATAACATTCTGACATGTTCTTGTATACCTTCAAAGGAACAAAATTCTGAGGCAGATGCTCAAGCAAACTTGGCAGTCAGTCTTGCTGGTGAGACTTTCAAATCTGAGCTTGCATTTATGCAGTTACTGGATTCTCCATATGGCAATTGAGCTGATTCATCAATGTGTGTGGAACCCATTCACTGCGCAGATGGTCAAGTCCAGGAGGAGTCTGGGAAGTAGTTTAAATTATAGTCTGCCACTGATTCTGTCTCAGGTTTGTATCAGAAATTTGATAAGATATCAAAAAGTTTGTGTTTGCTCCTTGGCCTAAAGTTCGATGTCAACACAGGTGTTTTGAAGATTAGACCCTGCTGTTTGGGATTCCAGGTCACTGTTACGATGAGCAGCGTGGCTTGGTGGTTTGCTATTATGTGGTTCATTGGGCATAGAATTAACAGCATAATAAGCATTATTTGGGCCAAAGCTTCTGTTAATGTTGCAGTTTTGGAGATACATTACTCTTGAAAGTCAAGCCATGGATTGGCACTAGGATCAAATAACTGATACAAGGGAGATTCAGTTTGACAAACCACAGTCGAGAGAAAAATAGATATGGTTTACTAATGAAGGAAGGAAACGCATTTGGGATTTGCAATTTTGGAAAAAGATTCATACTATCATTAAGAATAATTCTTTCACTTTTACCGTAAACTTCTTTCTGTTTCTATATTTTTTTCACTTCTATCACTAATCATCACTTAATATTCCCGAGTAATCTGGAGTATAAGAGAGAATGAGAGCAAAAAAATTTAGTAACAGGACCCTGGCATAACAATGGAGCAAAACTGAAGGCCAGATTTTTAATAACTCTCTCAACACTAAAATCAACATTGCAAATGGTAGACTTAAACTTGGAACAAATGCTCCCATCCATTGTCTAGAAAATCCTTTACAAACTTAACTTAATCACCTTCATAACTCTTTCTTGGTTCGTGAAATAGTTACCATATAAATTTCAAAATCAAAATCAAACTTAGACTTCAATTGCATTACTGCAAAGCCATATCTGATAATACATCTTCTCCCTCCTTTAATCCTCTGTGTGATCCGTGATACCTTCACCGGTCATGGAACCAGTGGCTAAAGGATTCGAGTCCTCTGAAGAGTCCCCAAACTCTTCTTTGTACATTTCTTCTATCATAGGTTTCCACAGCCGAACCCGTGCATTTATGAACCAATTTGAAACCTGAAACAGGCACAAGAATGAATGGACGATGGCATATAATGAATTAGTATATATATATATTGGGACAGAGACAAAATTGTTGGAAATTACTTGGTTCTTGGTCAGGCTTGTTTGTGATGCCAAAAGTAGCTTCTCAGAGTCATTTGGATAACTGCATGAGAAGCACAGGTAAATACGATATGCATATAGTTCATTATGAAAGGTTGGTTAGTTTTGGATTGCTTACGGGTGGAGAAAGTGTTCAAAAAGCCAAGTGCGAAGAATTGCCACAGAGGTCTCTGGTAGCCCTCGAATTGGTCTCCAAGCTTGGCGTTGGCTCTGGAGAATTCCAAGCTGTTGAAGAGACATTCTTTTGTGTCTACACTCTCTATCAAACAAGCTAAGTTGTGATATTCCACTGCTGATTTTCGGTACATCCTGCAACAACTTTCGTTTTTCAGCATATATATGGGCAACTATGGCATCTCTTAAGCTGCAAAAATGCCTGGACATGGCCTTGAGTGCAAGAGCTGTATAAGACTTGGCTGCTCCTGCACCTACTACCATCTCAAATGAAGACATCACTTCTTCCATTTGATGGTAGTACCTCTCACTTCTGTCCTCAACCTGAAAGTGGCAGAGAAATGATCAGACAAAACAATCCCAAGATGAAAAAAAACCAATGAACTGAGCATCAAGATTGTATACACCTGCCTCTTCCAACAAAGTGATAAGGTTTGCAAGTTTGGCTTGAAATTCATGTTTGTCAGCGGATAGGAGCCCATTGCAGCACAATTCTGTTTTCAATTCTGAAGCAAGACCCATAGCACTTCTCCGACCTCCACCATATAACTTTCCAATATGTTTTTCATTGCTAATGTCAATCTCTTTTCCACCAACATTAACAATCTCTTCTAAAAGGGATTGAGCTGGTTTTAGATATCTTGAATTCCCAATGATAGAAGCTAAAGATTCTGTGCCATATGAAGTGGAACAAGTTCGATTTAGTGAGGTTGAAGACGAAGGAAGCGCACTTCCCATGAAAGAGTAGTCATCGCTTACATGTTGATCAACTCCTTGATTACAAGCCTCCCTTGCTTCTTCTCCACACATAAAGTGATTGGGGTTTATGAGGTCTGAATTCATGGACCTCTGCCTATATTGGACAGAAGGGACAAGCAAGTGTGAACCAAGGGACAGTGAGAGCCTCTGGGCTTGGTTCTCCATTGCTGCTGCTCCAGTAAGATCCATCAGATGCCTTGTGTGGGTCATATCTGATTCCTCTGCAACTGTATGATGATGAGGAGCTTGAACAATGTCTATAGACCTCGACATTCTTTCCCCAAGAGAATGAATGCTGGGCAGTACTCCCATAGACTGAGGGAATGTGTTGCTGCTTCGAAAAGAAGACCCATAAGCATCAAGGTGTCGTTGACCAGTAATGGAGTCTGAGATAATGAATTGGTGTAGAATACTTGAAGCTGGATTTGGGGGGGAGTCTTGCGAAACCATTGTAACCAGAATTTAGAAGCTGAAAGCTATCAAAGGGTTTTCAACTTGTCATGAACAATAGCAAGATGTATATGTCAACTAACAAAGCAATGATCTGGCAATCTATGAAACCGACAGAAAATTAATATGAAGTAGTAAACCATACAGTGCCAAAACAAAGAATCAAAATTCCCTATTTACTGGCTTTGTAAGAACCTAAAGTTGGGGTTTGCATGTGTGGTAAATGCTTGACCAGCCCAGATATAACTGTGATGTAAGTATTTGGGTCATAAAGAAGGGCATCTCAAAATGAGCCTACAGTAAAAGAAATCAATATGTTAACTTGTAACAAGTGCTGAAATCAAGAATTAAAAAAAAAAAACAAATCCTAAATTATTAGTCATGAGTTCGATAGGTACAATGATTACTGACTTTAAGGCTTAAAGCAAAACACATTTGACAGAAAAGAACCTCCTTACAGGGTGTAAGTAAATAAGTGAATATACAGAGTCATGGCAGAGCTGCAATGACCCATTGAAATTTCAATTCATGATCAACACAGAAAGAGAGAGAGAGAGAGATGAGATAATGAGTTTCAATTGTCAAAATCACAAAGAAGATGGAAGGTATGAAAGTACGGGACCAGAAGAGATGAAAACAAGACAGAGATGTGTTGATTAACCTTTGTCACTAAGTAGTCCAACCCCTGAATACTGATTGGCAGAGATGAAGAGAGTGAGTGGGAGAAAGACCTACTACCAAAGCTAAAATGAAATGAAATTATGAAACTGAGTTTCTTTAACTTGCATAGAATGAAAGAAATGAATGCGAAAGCAATTAGCAACAAGCAGCAATCTGTGATTTGAAGCGTACCTTTGTTGAAGTGATGATTCTCTCTCATTCTCTGAACAGGTCTAAATCCAAGCAGCAGAAAGCTATAACATAGACTTGTGCTAGTTCTTTAAACAAGCCAAGTTAATTGGCCAAGTTAAAACTACAGAAAGTGACAGGAGAAGATGGTCCCAATTTCCCTTGACTATAATACAACAACCAAAAGCATCAACCCCTCCAGCTTTAACGCCTGCGGTCACATTTCTTTGGGAGACTCAAAAGTACTTTCTTGCAGCTCAGCTCTAAACAGTGTAATAGTGTATGTCTCTCTCTCCCTCTGGTTTCACAGGACAGGACAACAGTCCTCAGCATGTTAAATTGTTCTATTCACTGGGTTGCTGTGGTCTGGTAAAGGAGGAGAAAAAGTGGGCTCTCTTTTGCACACTCCCAGTTCTAAGATTGTCAGCTTGTGAGCCTCTAAGCATGAGAATATCTAACTTTTTCCTGTAGGGTGTCGTAATCATACATAGAGAGATGTTGAAAGGACACTGAAATCACAATCTTTCAAGAATGAATAGAAAATAAAAATGGGTTCTTGTGCACTGCCCAGAGATGGGTTGTGTTATTAATTGAATGAGGGAGGATTGGAGGAATAGGTTGAGCTTTGGCTTGGTGTGCTGATGAGACTAATTCTTGTTTTTGTTTTCTGGGTGTATGTTACTATTTTGGGTTGGTCTGTTGGGATGCTTTAGTAATGATTGCCATCTTTGTTCCTTTGGCCTTCTCCAGTTGTCACTCTCTGATTCTTTATTTGTAACTTTGTTATTTATTATGGCACGGAAAGGCCCACCATCCTCATAGATTAAAGGTGTCTCTGCCTCTGCCCTCTCTGCAAACCTGAACGCATCCCAGTAAATTTCAAAATGGAGAGATTTTCCGCCACATTTGTCCCCGTGACCATGCTTTGGGATAACCACCCTCCATCGTCCACCCAAAATATGAAAGGGTTTGGGGGGTAAACGGATAGTAATAATAACAATAATAAAATTCGTATTTTTGGTCTTGTACAGAATTTTAGCCTCAGATATCTGCAATAATCAAAGCTTTATACAATATTAGATAACTAACGGACTCCAAAAATTTAAACTATTATGGAACGAACCAATAATGATAGCCAAAAATCAGTCAATTCTTGTATCACACTTATTTCCAAATGAGATTATACATTCACGTCCCACCGTGGAGTACTTATGCGAGTTTAAGTTCATTATTCAATTGAATGCACAAGATATTCCTTCATTTTATCTTTACAAATTTTCTTTACAGATATGCCTAGGTTTTCCACCAATCTCTGTTATATTACAAGTTGGTATCATACACGCATCTACATCTATACCCGTTGCCAGTAGAGCTTCCATCTCTTTGAACTATACGCAAGCGAAGTGGGCACACCTAAAGCAACAAAAGAAGCATTCTGCTTTTGGTTCCTTCTGTTTTTTGGTAGGAGCAATAATCCTTTTGTTGACGAGACCATTCTCTCAGACTACAAAATCATGTAACAGATGGGTATTGCCAAACCTGTACTGTTCTTGCTGCCCTGGATCCCCATAATGACAATCCAAAGAATCTCCTGCATCATTACCTCTTCCATGGGATCCAGGAGATGATGGAAATCCATCGTGTTCTTCACAATGCCGCAACTCCAATGCAAGTGAAACCTCGCTGCCAACTGTAAAATTACCCAACCCTGACATATCATATGTGGCAACAGCATTCTGGTTGGCATCCAGATAATGACTACCATCACCTGCATTAGACCTTTGATCACCTTGTAATTTTTGTGTTCCAGAATTGGTGAAATAATCTTCATGAGCACTACACTTGACAGTCGTCCTTCCTGTTGACCCTTCAATTTTCACATTGGGATTGTGATCAGACTTCAAGTGAACACTATCAGCAGTTGCAGATACCAGGCTTTCCTGCAACTCCTCTCTTCTATCCTCAGATGTTGAGAAATCAACTCTTGCTTCTTTAACCAAATTTTCTGGTGAAGATTTCGAATCCATCTCTAAATCACCAAATTCTTCTTTGTACATCTCCTCAATCATGGGTTTCCAAAGACGTACCCTTGCATTAATAAACCAGTTGGCAACCTGATGATCAACAATGTTAGTTATGACACAATCACAATGGAAATGAAAGAATGGTTCTTATATATGACTTCAGACATTTGGTGATATTAATTGGTGGTAAGCTAAGGCTTTGAATGATGAGAAGAAATTACAATATCAAGTCTGACAATGTGATGGCTCTGAAGAGAAAAGAGTGAGGATCAATGTTTACAATTTTCCACCCATTGCGGAAAAGATGCTGGTGATACAACAGTAAGAAAGCTAGAAGAGATCTTACCTGGTTTCTGGTTAATCCTGTCTGCCTTGCTAGCATAACTTTTTCTGAATCCTTTGGATAACTGGTGTGACACCAAAAACCATGAAAGAATCAGTGAACCAAAGTGCTTAAGAAATTGACAAGTACAATTTTCAATCAAGGGGAAAGAGTTTTCAGGTGCATACGGAAGAAGGAAATGCTCAAACAGCCAAGCACGAAGGATTGTAACAGAGCTTTCCGGAAGTCCCCTTTGAGGCCTCCAAGCATGTTGCATACCAAGCTGCTGAAATGCCCTTTGCTGTCTGAGCTTCTGGTCCACATACCGGAGGCGGGGTATTGCTCCTCCTTGACTATCTGATGGATCTTGCTCCCCCAGGCTTTTCCGTGTCACTTGAATCTGGCCCTTGATTGCATCACGCAAATTGCGGAAGTGACGGGAAATTGCTTGGAGAGCAAGTGCAGTGTATGGTGTAGCGGCCCCATTCCCAGCCACCTTGTCAAAAAATGACACCACACTTTGCATTTGACGGTAATATTGTTTATATCTTTTATCTACCTACAATAACAGTAAATCAATTACTGACATTGCAACATAAGTGCAGTTTGTAACAAACAATATGATCAGGTTAAAAAGAGAAATATATATATAAATATATTAAAATAAACAAACATTTTCTATATAAAGAGATGTACAGACCAAGAAATTAACAAAAATATCCAGAAATTGGGCTTATTTACCTCATCCAACATGGACAAAAGTTTTTTCTTCTTGTTCTGCAAACCCTGCCGTTCTGCTGATGATAACTCAAGAGAAGAGATGGTACTTGACTCACTAGGATCTGATGACATCCGTAAATATTGATCACGCCCATCAGTCTCTTTGGAACCATCTAAACCAATCTTTTGATGTTTGTTCAATCGAGACTGCTTCAAAGCCTGTCGGACATTTACCACTTCATCAAGAAACTGTTGTGCTGCCTTGAGGTACTTGGAGTTTAAGATGGTGTTTGCAAAACCTAATGAGTCGTACAAGTATGCTTCAGGATGCATTTCTTTGAGTCCCACTGAACAAGGAGGATTGCAGAAAGTCTGTGTTTTGATAGTGTCGTGGCCACCGCCATATAAGCCAGATGTCAAGCTTTCAAAGTTTCTAAACTCCTCATTTTGGTTGTACTCATCACCTTTACAATACATTTCCCCTTTCCCTAGGATTGGAGAAGTGCTCAAAAGTGAAGAGAGACTTGGATTTGGATAGTGGTACTGAAATGAAGGCACAGAAACTGCAGCTGGAATTTGTGTAGAAAGGCTAAGAGATAATCCATGATCCTGAATAGTCTGTTTACCAACCAAGGAATCCCCAGTAACACAATCTCTGACCGCATCACTTGTAGGTGGAATAAACATCATTTCATTTCTACCACCATCAGACTCAACACATTTGTGAGGGGAGAAAGAGCTACCAGACAAGACCTCAGAGTAGGATCCAGCATATGAAGCTTGATTGAGATACATCATCACGTTACCTGACGGTTCAGGATAAGAAGCAAGTTTCTCATCCCCTGAATAGGGGCTCAACAAGTTTTGATTACTTAAATTTGGGAAATATGCAGCCATAATTTGTTCTCCCCTGTCTTCAAAGCCTTAAGAAATCTAGGATAGAAGGCAAATTATCAGTAATCTTAAGAAATTATATCATAACCAATGGAATTGGTGATACCCATCAAATTCGACTACTGATTTTAATAAGAAAAGTAAAAAAACTCATCAAAAACATTCATGTAAATCACAGTATTCTGAACCAAATTCCCATGGCACCATCATTCTTATACAAATCTTGCAAAAAATTTTTGTTTCAAAAATTTGAAAAGCTAAAACAACCCCAGTGCATGCATTATCAATAAAAGTGCATAAATACATCTTTAAAATCTTAAATCATCAACTGTACGACCAAAGCTCAGACCTTCAAAGTGTTGCACACAAAATCAACGGTGAGAACATTTCCAAGCATAGGGAAACTAAATCACTCAAACTAAAACAAAATCAACATACTGGAAAAAAGAAGGTCATGTATCCATGCCACAAAAATTGAACTGAATTTAAGCCAACAATAACAACAACCACGATCTACCCAAATAAAGACATGGATACCCTGACAAGCCAAACTAGATGACAAGCCAAAATAAGACCAAAATCAAATCAGCATGGTACTTTAAACCAGTGATATGATGTAATAACCCAATATTAGACAAATTATAAACAAGTGAAGCAGCCAAAGTCCATGAGAAAAGGGAGGTGAAAGACTGAAATACCTGAGAGGTCTGAGCCTGAATTGTGTGGCTCCAGTGGGAAGCAAATGAAATATGCAAAGTGGGGCGAAGAAGAGTAGACTATGCTCCCAGTCGTCCCTCCCGAATCGGAGACAAACAGCAATCCCAAGAGATATAATTCCCAAACAAGACCAACCTCCTTATCATTGGAACAACGGTACCAACTCAAAGAATACTATTATATTTATTTGGGATTTAATAATCAAAGAATGGGGAATATCAACACCTAATGAATATTTTATTCAGAATAAAATAGTGTTTTGCGTTTTTAAAATGGGGATATTAGTTTGGCAATATGTGTACGCTAACACGGAAAAAACAAGCCGAGCAAGAAAGTTCGTGAAGAAGACTCGATGAGGCGAATGTGGGTGGTGGCGACTGCTGACTGCTGACTGGTTGTTTGCTTAAGTGGGGTTCCAACGCTATTACGCTAACGGCTAAGCAGCAACCACCAGTTGGTATGTTAAGTGGTTGTGTTTGCCTAATTAGTCCATTGTTGAATTTTAAGCCTCGCCAGGCTTTTGGGCTTTTTTTTTTGTTCGTCTTTTTTACGTCGTAGCTCTACAGCCTGTACTCGTAGACGTAGTCACGTAGTAGCAGCCTAGTATTAGACGTGTTTTGTTTAGTTGAGCCTTCTAGTTCTAATGTAATTAAGATTATAAACAGTACTAATAATGTAATTTTTTAAAATAAAAACACAATTTCCAAATGCTGGTCAATTATAGCTTTACTGAACATTAAATAGAACTAATAAGTCTCATGATCTCATGTTTCTAGTGTCGCATTCACAGATTTGATGAATCTCCAGTTGGTTTTTCTACTTGTAGATTCCTCAGCACACATTAGTTTGTTCATGGCCAGACAAAAAAACACATTAGTTTTTTGAACTACTATTTTATTTACTTATGAAATATATTCCATTAGAAGACCAAACTAAACCCCACCAATAATATAATTCCACCATATTACTCCATCCAAGCAACCTACCAACAATTTGGTTTAATCAACCGAATCTCTCTTGTCTGGGTCCGATTGGTTCATATATAATATATATAGGATTCAAAGAATCAAAGTTATAAACACAAGCATGAATTCAAGGATTGAGTTAGACAAGTGAGGACATATGCTCTAAGTTTGATTGTTTAATCCAATTTTAGTTCCCACGTTTCATAACTGGTGATTATTATTATTTCATCGCGAGTTATTATAAGATTAGACGATCCCATGCTCTGTTGGTGGTGGGTTTTCTATGTATTAATATAGCAATTATAGGTCAAATTGATTACTTTATATATATATATATATAAATGGTTTTTTATTTTTTATCGATGATATCAATGGATTATGAAGCTTCAATGTTCTATCTTGCAAATAGTGTAAAATTTTAAACAAAAGACAATTAAGAAAAAAGTGTATGTTGTGTAACACTATGCAAGCTTTTCAAATATCCAATGACTAAATAATTTGGTTGGTTTGTAAAATTGTAAATTATTATTATATATTACAGGAAAAGAAATGGTTCGAATTCGAGTGTGTAGAATGGAGCTTTTGTTCTCGATTAACTAAATCAATCTTAATTCACGTGGAGATTTGTAATTCGTATAATTATGATAATTTTCCTTATACTTACAGTTATATAAGTTCTCTAATATTATTTGATAAAAATTAGTTTAGTGGTATTTTTATAATTATAAATCCTATGACTATTTATCCATACACCAACATGATGATTTTGTACATACCTATAAAGATTCAAACTCTCTCCTTGCTCAATCTTTTACCATGTAAATTAAAGTTTTAACATCAAACGACAAACTTTTAAAATCGAATCTTACGATTAGAAGATTAAGTTATGAGAAGACTGTTTTGTAAATAATTCAAACAAAATTGTATATATATAGAAAATTTGTGCGACATTGACCCCAATAAAAGATTGGGAAATTGTAGCGACTGTTGCTAAATAAGTTTCCGAAAAGAAATTGGAAATATAAGAAAAAGGAAAGAAAGAGATATGAGCGCGCGTGGCAAAATCGCGGAAGCACCTAAAAGTACCTTCTAGTTTGGGTGGGGTCCCACGGAGATATTATGATAGGATGCACGGTGGTCGCGCGGGTGATAATAGTTGTTATTATTAATTTATTATAGTCGTAGTCCAGAGATTACGCGACAAGTGAAAACACGATTTATTCTCAAATGCATTTTTGACCAATAAAATACTAAAATAACAATTTTCTCAGTTTTTTCTGAGAATTCGAGAGAGCAAAGAAAATTATCGAGGAAAGTAGCAAACACCACACTCTTCTTTCTCTCTCTCTCTCTTTCGCCCTCACTTGCTTGGGAAGCCATGACTAGCTCCTCTACCGCTTCACGCAAGGTTGTCTCTCTCTAAAGTCTAAATTCAGTAATGAAAATATATTATATACTCTTCTTCATTGAATACTTTTGTATATGGCTTTATATGCAGGTGTAGGCTGTAGCCCCAAATTTATTTATTTATCTAATTTTGTTTTTATATTTGTGGTGCTTAGGCTTTAAGCAAGATCGCCTGCAATCGGCTCCAGAAAGAGCTCGTGGAGTGGCAGGTGAATCCTCCAGCCGGATTTAAACATAAAGTCACTGATAATCTTCAAAGGTACTATTTAAATCAATTAGTTTTAATTTTCCTTTAATATTGACTATTAATATTGGTGATTTATATAATTTTCTTTATTTTTTTGCTTCAAGATGGGTAATCGAAGTCAACGGAGCCCCAGGTACTCTATACGCCAATGAAGTATATCAGCTCCAAGTTGATTTTCCCGAGCATTACCCTATGGAAGCACCACAGGTCGATAATAGATTCCGAATTTTATTTTCTTTATGTTGTTTGGTTCCCGAGAAAATTGCTTCAAAATCAAATTGTATTTCATCCTAATTTTACATTGCCTATTTTTGATTGTTGTAGAGTTGTAGAGTTGTAGTTGTGTTAGGGTTTCAGATAATTGAAAAAAAAAACGAAATAATACGCAAACAAAACAGTGGTATAAGGGGCATTTATAAATAGAATTATTCTCTTATATGATTGTGATTTGTAGTTTTCTTTATACTCGTTTTGGTATTCCAGGTGATTTTTCTCCCTCCAGCTCCTCTGCATCCCCACATTTATAGCAATGGCCATATCTGTTTAGGTACCGTTCTTAGTCTCTTAACTTTGTTTTAACGTTTTTCCCTCATTAATTTCCAAGACTTGCACCTGTTGGAAACTAATGTCTTTATTTTCTTTGTGCTGTTTGTTGAAGATTGATAATTAGATAGCTACACCATTTAAGTCCTTGATTTGACTTGTGTGATCGTAATTTTCAATCTGTCATGATGACTAGTTGTTAAGTTGTTCATCTGTTACATCATAATGTTTACTTACAAATTAGGTAACTTTAAATCAAATGTAATTGGAGTCTATTGAATTGCAGACTTTGCAAGTTTGACCTTGGAGAATATTGTTCTCTGTTCAACTAAACTTGAGGCAAACTAATTGTGTCCACATTGATCATAGCACTATTTAGAATGTGTCGTTTTTTGTTTTGCGATAAAATTTAATGTGTTCTGTCGAGAGTTTTTTTATTCCGGTTAGCTTTGGGAGAAAGTTTAATTCAATGCAGGTAAACCATTACATGAAAGGATAAATCAGGATTAAGAATAGAGAAGTCTTTGTTTTGTTTGCCCACACCAACATGCCTTGAGTAGTGAATACTCCTAATCTTGAGCCAGGCTTGGGTTGGAGATTCTCTAATTCCAAATGTACCTGGCCTGAAACTTGACAATGAATGAACTAGAAGATAGCGTGGTGCTCAGTTCACAATCAGGTATAGTAGGGAATTATGAAAGTTATGCAGAGTAGCAGATAGTTTTTATCATTGAATCAAATCAAGTATAATGATCAAACTGTGAATTTAATATCCAAGGGCTAGGAATACTTAAGAAGTTCTGATGATAGGTTATAGTGAAGCATGATTTTTAACTACCAACTCCGTTTTTGGTTACTTTATGAGGCAACACTTGTGAGTCTGGCATGGGGTACCTGCAAGGTCATCAAAGCTGTGAGGCTGTGGGTATTGGATAAAATAATCTAGCTGCTCATTCATTCTGTATCACTAATGTTTGCTTCTGACTTTCTTATTTGGGTTGAGCTTTTAAACTTCAGACTACCATTGTAACAAATTGAAGAACCCAACTTCCTTTAACAAATATATGAATCACAAACAAAAAGACTATTATTACCTTTTTTTTATCCATGATTTTTTGGAATGTCAAGCTAAGGTGAACAGTGTTATTTTCACAAGCAACGACAATTCCAGACTTGTTACTTTTAATTGTTGTTATCTTTTAAATTTTCTTGCTTGTGCAATGGAATGTCTCCAGTAAATTAGGTTATTATGCTTGACTACAAGACAGGGTGAGCAGCTTCACTAGTTCTTACATAGTATAGAAATATTAAATCAGTGCCTTAGTTCTTACGTGATATGAAAAATGGTTTCCAAAAGTAGTGCATGTTCAAAAGGCAGATTCTAATTTTCAATTTTGTCATTCTGATCTAGTTGAGACAATTGAAAACGGTATTTCCTCGTTCCTCATTCTGCAAGCTCGTACATGTGGTATTGTTCAACAAATGACATCCAAAATTATGCTTTTTCTTTTCTCTTAAATTTTCTTTGCAGATATTCTATATGATTCATGGTCACCAGCCATGACTGTTAGTTCCATCTGTATCAGCATTCTCTCCATGTTATCGAGTTCCACTGTGAAGGTTTGGTTCAATTGTTGAGTTCATGCTTTGATGATTTCACCCCGTTTGTTATAATAAACGTGTGACCATCATTTGTGCAGCAACGCCCAGCAGATAATGATCGTTATGTGAAGAACTGTAGGAATGGCAGATCTCCAAAGGAGACGAGGTGGTGGTTCCATGATGATAAGGTGTAATGTCATGACAAATGTTTATTAAATATGTATAAAAAAGAGGGTTTTGAATTGTAATACTATTTAATCAATGTTATTGAAAGGGGGTTGGCAAGGGGCTGTCTTCCCCACCCCTTTACATATTGGCTGCCATGTTTCATGAAATCCATTGCGGAATTTACATTATATTGCGTGAGGTAGGTATCAAAGCAGATGACATATGTGCAACATGTACAAACAAGATTATGTCCACCATCTTTGCCATACCAAACAGAGTTGAGAAAAATGACGTTTTGCTTAACCCGTAAATTTCTGCTACCAAACGAATCATTGAAAGGTTAATGGGGAGTTAGCTTGGTGAGATCTGAGAAAATAAGTTACAACTAAGATAGTCAAAATAAAACATGAAAGAAGCGATAATTGAATCAATCTTGAGATTACTAAGTTCTGATTTGGATTTGCTAGACTTACCAAGTTGTCCTTGTAAAGCATAAATGAAAAAAAAAAAATTTCTTTTGATTTGGAGTCTCAGAATCGTGTCTGCAATAGCTAGTTAGTCACATAAAAAAAGGCCCTGGTTGAAATGGCGACTTCCAAACGCGATATTAAGATTTTTTCTTTATGCTATATCTGTATGCATAAAGAAAACGGAGGGATTTCCTTGTACGGCAGCTTCTTTTCCATGTTGGTGGTGTGCGCGCCCTAATTTTGGTCTTGGAGGATTGGGACTTTCTGCTAAGTTTGACGAAAGATTGGGACTGTGGAATTTGGGCAATGTTGCTTCCGTTCTAATTGGGGCTTATGCTTGCTGATGTGGTCAGGTACGAAAAAATGGCATAAATATTTTAGTTGTATTGGGAATTTGGGATCCTTAGTTGATTTCTTTCCTAGTTCTAGTGGGGATTTATTCTACTGTTTTTTACATATGTATCTTGTGGTGTTTTGGAGAAAGTAGCCTTGGCTAGATATCAGTTACTTCTGTCCAAGTTTCTGCCATCAGGAGCGGTGATACTGCTAACAAAGGATGGAGCAGATCCCAGTTGTCTCAAAAACAACATCGTCAGCAAGAAGACCATCAAAATTGATGACGAATATTACTATTGATGATCTGCCTGACATTTTATTGCATGAAATCCTTTGTCGACTTCCTTGCAATAAATTGGTTTTTCAAGCTAAGTGTGTCTCCAGGCGTTGGTGCACTCTCATCTCCAATCCTTATTTCATTGGTCGTTTTTTGCGGCACCAAGTTAACAAACAAACGCAAATAAGACGCACTCTGATAAATCCCAAAGGGGAGGATATCTTTACTAGAATGTCGTCCCCGGTATTCAAAACACTCATGACGGTCCACGGTTTGAAACAAGAGCCAGTTGTGATAGGGACGTATAATGACTTAGTTTTGTGTGCTAGCCAGTACGATCAAAGTGATTACTACATCTGCAATCCAAACACCTCACAATGGGTTGCTCTTCCTCCTACCCCCACTAAATGGCAGCAGCCGGTACCAGTGGGATTCATCTGTGATATTCCCTATTATAATTGTAAGCAAGACGATGATGCTTTGAAAGGATCAGATATCGTCCATCTTAATACTGAGTATCGGTGCCNCAGGTTGTGAGAATTCTTCCTAATCATCAATTTGACGAGAAATATGATTGCTTCAAATTAGAGTTGGAGTTGTTTTCTTTTGAAACGGGTGAATGGAGAGTGTCAGTTGTATTATCCCCACCAGGTTCTTTGGCTCTCAATTCCAAATTTAGCTTTGCTTACAAAGGATTGTTGTATTGGGTGGCTTATTGGGGTCCCCAAATTGCTGGGCTGGATCCGTTCATGATCAGCAACATCAACAGTACTACTAGTAGTAGTAGCAGCAATGGTGATGATGTTATTGATTATTATAAATGTCGTGTCCTTACATTTGATGACCCAGATGTAGGTGGAGACGAAACTAGGTTTAGTACAGTTGAGTTCCTTGGTGTGTACGGAGGGTGTGTACGGATGTGCAACTTCGAAGATTACTCGTGTAGCATATGTGTTTATGACTTGAAAGAAGAACAAGATGATCATGGCCAGATGGTCGATGATGGAATTAGAAAATTTTGTTTGGAACACACAAGGGTTTTTTCTCTGGACCAAAATATGATTCCAGAGGTTGAGCTAATAGCCGTTGACCCAAATAATGAGGATATAATGGGCAAAAAAGTCATGATTTTTAGAAACCACAGTAGTCTCTCACGCTATTGGCACAATGAAGCAAACGGTGGGGTCAGCCCTTATTTTATTGCTAGAATGCTCCTAGCTTTGAAAGAGCGATTGCCTTGCCTAGGGATGGCAAAAATCCCCGCAGGGACCCGATTAAAACCCTAATAGGGACCATATTCGGGGGCGGGGTCGGGTAAGGAGACTTGAAGACCTTGAGATTCGAACTCAGGACCTCAAAGCCACCAAGCAAATGCCTAACCAACACAATAGTTGGTTCTTTTGATTTATTATGCCTATACATATATATTTATACACATACCTCGAAATCTCAAACCCTAAACCCTATACCTTATACCCTAAACCCTATACCCTAAACCTATACCCTATACCCTAAACCCTTATATAACCATAAACTCTATATACATATATTATTTTTATTAATATACTTAAACCTATACCCTATACCTTTTACTATAAACCTCTTAAACTCTATAATCATAAACCCTATATACATGTATTATTCTTATTAATTATATATACATATATTATTTTTTTAATATACTTAAACCCTAAACCCTAACATTAACCCTTCTAAATTCTGAACCCATAAACCCTAAACTCTCTAAATTCTCCAATAAACCTTAAACCCTCCCTTAAACCTTAAACCTTAAACCCTATTGTTTAAACAAAATCGTAAACACTTTTCTAGTTCCCCCTAATCATAAACTCTAAACTCTAAATCTTGAATTATATAAATACCCTAAATCCTAAACTGTAAACTTTTTTCTAGTTGCTTCTAACTATAAATTCTAAACCTTAAATTATAATAAATAGCCTAAATCTTAAACCATACCTATAAAGTTAGTAGTAATTATATAAAGTAATTAAGTTATAAGGTAGTTGCTACTTGGTACTTACTAGTATAGTAGTATATAACTTATAGAAGTTATAAATAAAAATCATGGACGAAAAATGTTATAAACTAAAATAACTAAACTTATATTATGGTTTGTATTGTTATTAATTATAATTAGGTATTTAGCTTTTTTTTTTAATACCCTAATGTTTGACCCAAAAAAAACACTTAAAAACCTAAATTACTAAACCTAGACAGAGACAAACAGCAACCCACGCCTACCCAGCCGCCTCATTCTCTCCCTCTCTCCCTCCCTCCTTTCTATCTCTTGCTGCTCTTAGCACCGGCGCCACACACTCTCTCTATCTCTCGCTGCTCTTAGCGCCGGCGCCACACACTCTCTCTCTATCTCTCGCTGTTATTCGCCGGCGCTACTCTCTCTCTTGCTGCTCTCACAGTCGCGCCGGTGCCGCTCTCTCTCTCACTTCTCTTGCCGCTCACAGTCGCGTCGCTCTATCTTTCTCGCTGTTCTCGCCGTCGCTATCTCTCTCTGCTCTAGAACCTAGACTGATGAATTGTTAGTTTTATGCATTTATGGATTCATAAAATTATGAATATATTTGAATGCTTGAATTTGTTAGCTTGTAGATATGGTGGTTTCTGTGGTTTATGCTTGGGATTTTGAGGTTTTTTTTTTTTCCTGTAATTAAGATCTGATATGCATTCGTAATGAAGGTATGATTTATTGTTGAAAAGAAAAAAAAAATAGGGGTTAGCTCGGGGAATGGGGCGGGTTCGGGGATGCCATTCCCCAGTGGGGTCGGGGACAGGGAATCCCGTTTAAATAGTCAGGGAATGGGGCAGGTTCGAGGGGGAAAAAAAAATCAGGGGCGGGGGATGGGGGAGGTACCCCTGTGTAACACCCCGTACCTTCCAAAGTGGTTTTGGAAAGCTTTTAAGGGTTTTCGAGATTTTTACCGGAGAAGTAAAATGTGTTGGAGGCTTTTTCGAATTTTAAAGTTTGACTTTTAAAGTTGGGGGCAAAAGTTGACTTTTTGTTCAGGCAAAGTTTCGGTTTTGACTTTGGGTTCATTAGAAAGGTCTCGTTCTCACGAGTTTGTAGACATGTAGCACGCGTCAAACGGAGTTATGGTTTGGAAGTTACGAACGTGTGAAGAGAGGGGCAAACATGTAATTTTGGAAAGTTGGTTTTTAAAACGGCACAGAACCCCAGAAACTTCTCAATTTCTCTCTCCTCCCTTTCCTGCAATCTCACTCTTCCTCGCGACCCCTCTCTCCAGCCGGAGCTTCCATAAGTGCGTGGGGGCGCATCCGGCGGCGGTTGGACTCGGGCTTTGGTCCACCGTGCTCGCCTCCCTCCCCTCTTCCTTCTCGTGGTGGCGCATCCTCCTGAAACAGCCCGGAACGAGAAGAACCGTTCTCGTACAATCAGTGTCACGGCGGCGATCGTGACGATTCCAGTGACTTCGAAGCTCGGCGACCGCCCAGATCTTCTCTCCTCGTTGAGCCCAGTTGATTGGTGTGCTCCGATTGTCTGTTAGACCGCCGTAGGCAGCGGATCGTTAGTGGGTGTGCCAACGGCTTTTCCGGCGAGTTTCGTCAGTTTTCGGCCACTTTTGGCCATCAACCCAGGTTCGAATTTTGGTCCACTCAACTCCTTCTACGTGCCAGTACAGTTTGTTTCTGTTTTTAGTGAGTTTTGGTTTTGCGCAGGTTAGCCACCTCCAGCCACCGCGAGTTCCTCCGCGTGTGGTGGTACTGGTGACCCAACTCTATAGTTTTCGGCCCCTGGCCAGTCCCCTGAAGCCTTAGTGAGTGCTTGGTGAGTTTTGTACAAGTTTTGGTGTTGGTTTGTGGCTGGGTAGCCACCGTCGGTGGTGGCAGCCACCGTTTTCGTTGTTTAACATACCGGTTGTGAACTCTGTTTTGTTTTGGTGGACTGTCTGGTCTTAACAGGTACTCGGCACAGGAATTTGTATTTCCAATGTCGTTGTGCTGCCGGATTTTAGAATCCGAACGAAGGAGCCACGAAGGGCAGTTCGGTCTTTTCGCATGGTCACTGTGAGTGAATTTAGTTTCAGTTTTATGATCTTCATTTAGTTCAGTTAGTCTTGCTTGTTTTGTGTGTGCATGTCTGCTGGTTGCGACATAGTTGGGTACCGATTAGGATTGAAATTTACCATGTTCTTTTGGGAAATTGAGGACTAAGTAAGGATCAGTGGTTTTTTGAGGATTAATGAGTCCAGGTGGTGACTTTTGATTAGGATTGGGAATTTCCGAGGGTTTAAGGTTATTTGCTTTTTAAGGTGATTAGTATCGTGAGCTAGTGTAGATTTTGGTTTTTGGGAACTGATTTTGAGAACTTAGTTTATTCTTGGTTAAAGTTGAAGGTTTGATTTTTACTTATCAGTTTTTGGTAACGTTTGGTTCTTTAAGAAATGATTTAATTTTAAGTTTGAGTTTTGGTTGTTAATTTTCTCGTCTTAGCAAAAGGTTTTGAACTTGGTTTTGGTGATTTGAAATGAAAATATTCTTTTACGGATTGGTACTGTTTTCAAAGCACCCAATTGGTACTCGTTCAACTTCTCAGTTTAGAAAGGTCTTTGGGACCCATCACGGCACATATGTAGGCTTTGGGCCGTGTGCCGGGATGCTTTGCCCTTTGGGGGTGGCCCTGCGTGCACGTATGGCAGTTTGTTGGCCTTGCATGTGTATGACAGACTCTAGCTCTGCACATGTACGGCAAGATTATTGGCCCTGCATGCGTACGGCAGGCTGTGGGCCCTGCGCATGTACGGCAAGCTAGCTGGATTTGGATTGGATGACAGTTTCCTTATCTTGTCATTTTACAAATTGTTTTGATTATTAAATTACAGTTCTTGTTTTATAATTTGGGACTTTGATCAGATTTATTGATTTCTAAGAGTTTTCAAAATGGATTTCAGACGCGGATTTTTACATAGAGTTTTCAGTGGATTTTGTGAAAGTGATTTAAAGCTGGGGGATTTCAAAGAGTGACAGCGAGGCATTGTGTAAACTTGAATTATAAAGGACCATGCGAGAATCGGTTACCGTGGTTTGTGTAACAAAAGTCTTTTGAGATTAAAGGATTAAGTAAGAGATTTGAGTGTCAGTGGTTTTATTGAGGTTTAGTGAGTTCCAGTTGGAGAATCTAGTGGGATTCTAAGTCAGGACCTTGTGGTCTAATTCGNGGATTCTAAGTCAGGACCTTGTGGTCTAATTCGAGGTGACTTTCAGTTTAGAGGTTCAATTGAGAATAATTGAGGTATTACTGATCACAATGATTTGTTTAGGTTAGAGGATTGGTGACCCAATTAAGGATTGTGATTTCTGATTTGTGAACTGATTACGGTTTGAGGCTTAAGATGGATTGTGATTGATTATTTTAATTGAGTTTAATTTGAGGTTTCCAGTTAGTTTTCACTTATACAAGCTCTAGTGAGCTTACCGGGTTTGTTTTTAAACCCGGTGCACCTGTGGTTGGGTGCAGGGTTTGGTTTTGCAGGTTAAGCAGGCTGAGGAGGCAGTGGGACCAGAAGCATTTCAGAACTTGGTTTTACAGTTTGATTTTCATGTAAAAGGTTTTACAGTTTGGTTTTATAAACGTACTTTACAATAGTTTAAATAAATTATTTGCATTCATGGCTCATAGTTTTAGAAAATGGCCCACAGTTTTAGGAAATAGTTTCAGTTTTGGTTGTTCTCAGTTGTTCACGTGCCCGAGGGTCGGGGCGTGACACCCTGGCCCCGCCCCGCCCCGTCCCGTTGCCATCCCTAGCCTTGCCTCCTTGGAAATTCAATGCATCCCTTTTTATTTATTTGCAAATCTCCAAACTTGCCAACAATATTAGAGCATCTCCAAAAGACTTTTCAATGAAGAATTCTTTATTTTTTGAAAAGAGAGAAGAGTATTTTGGACTTCAAGAGACTCTTCAAAATGAATCTTCAATTGAAAATTCAATTTCTCTCTCTTCAAATCTAGGACTCTCTCTCCTCTCTTCAAATATTAATAAGTTTATAGTTCCTATACAATTTTCATTCTCTTTCCTCTAATAATAAATTTTCAATTGAATAAATTAAACTTTAAGAATAAATAGTGCATAGAACAAATACAAATAATTAGTGAAAAAAATACAAATAATTAATGCATATAATAGATAAAAATATTTAAAATTAGAAGAGTCCTGTAGAGAGTAAAAAAAATTCAAATAGCAAATATCACTCTTCAAATTGTCACATAGGCCATCAACTGTGAATTTGAAAAAGTAATTTTACTAGAGTTTTTTGGATATACTTTTAGCTAAACATGAGTTTAGCATTTATTTTGTTTTATGTATCTTGCTGGCGGGAGGATTGCTACAACAAGCTTCCTTTTGCTTCAATGGATTATTTAATCCTCTTAAAATTAAGGATTAAGGATGCAATCCCAAGTTTTGG
>QANT01005285.1:0-89595 GCA_003254885.1 Purshia tridentata
TTTTATATAAAAATAATGTAATAAGATTTTAGGATTTAAAAATAACTAAAAAAAACTTCAAAACCAAAAGGCCAAACTAAATCTCAATGACACTCTAAAACCAAGATAAAAAACAAAACCCAAACCCTTTTTTTATTTATTTCTTTTCTTTTTTCCTTTTTTTTTTCTTTCCTTCCTTCTCTTCTTTTTCCTTTTTTTTTTTTCCCCTTTCCTTCCTTTTTTTTCTCCCTTGGCTGCCGAGCCTACCTTTCCCTTTTCATTTCTTTTCTCTTTTTCTTCCTTGTTTCCCGTGCCTCCTTTCCTTCATTTATCAACTTCTCTTTCTCTCTCCAATTTCAGATCTACTCTTCTCTCATTTTTCTTTGTTTTCTGCTTGCTGCTGCTATGCTGTTCCTTTCTCTCATCTTTCTTCCTCCTCATCACCTCTCTCTTCCTCCTCATCTCCCAGCCTCGCTAGCCCCCTGCCACTGAAAATCCAGCGGCCTCCTCTCTTCCCAATTCCTCTCTTTATCTTCTTAGATTTGTCAAAACCCAGAAAATTTCTGAAATCTTGACGAAAAATAGATGGAAGTGTAATTTCATTTCGCCACCCTCAAAAAACAATAATTTCAGCAAAATTTCGCTGAAATTATCAATATTACACTTCATGCTCGTAGCTCTTCAATTGTTGCATATGAAAAGGATCGCATGAAGGGCACTTAAGGCTTTTCTCTCATCCAAAATGACAGTAATTGATGCTTCTTAATGAAATGACATAAAAAGAACAAAAAAACAATCAACCAAGAAATGTACCATTGTAAATAATTCGAGACAAGTTCATGGAAAAGAGTGTTTAACTTCATTTGTGGGAGATGTTCTGTGAATGAACCACTTATATATAATGCCATTAAAAATAGTGCTTAGACAATAAGCAGTACAACACACCTAACTTAACTCCTGAGCTGCTGATCTCATCTAGCAAAGAGAGGCCTAACCATCTACATCCTTCTTCAACAGTCAAACAGCAATCAAGTTCTTCTATCTTCCTACACACTGAAATACACCTTACCAAGGCACAAATACTGTGCCATTGCTATCCCACTTTCTTAAGCAAATTCAACTAAACTTCACCACCAAAATGGCAGACATCCCAGCTCTTCACACTGACGGCATAAACTATGCCAATGAGAGAGAGGCAAACGAAAGTTAAAGGCCACAGTTCTCCTTCTCATCTGATGTTTTGTTTTGTCTGAGAGGACTCCTTGAAGATGGAAGGCCACCATCTGATGTTCTGTCCTTATTGGCGCCTGATTGATCTGGCTTTTCAGCATTCCTTTCTTTAAATGGGTTGGCACCATTTGATGCAGCTGACCGCATGGCCCGGGGTAGCTTCATATGGATGTCTGCCTCATGTGGCCTGTCATCCGGCCTTCGAGGTGCTTCAGCAACTTCTGGCTGCGAGGGAGGCGGAGCATTTGTAACAAGTTGTATGGTAGATCTTCGCCACTTCTTTCTCTGATTAGGCTTTGGTGCATTGGATTTGACCTGTAGTTGATGAAAACAGACAAGAAACTTTAAGCCAAAGGGGTGTGTAATAAGTTCAAGAATAATGAAATACTAAAAAGGAATCAACCAAGAACACATTGCTTTGCAAAGATGACAGTGCAAAATGGATAGCCACTAGTTCAGAAGTTAAAAAGAAATTCTTAAAACAACAGAAGTCCTTGGGCGAATCAATTGGTAAAAGCTATTCAATAAAACAATGCTTCTTAAAAGAAAATCAGGCAAGACTAAAGTATACCAACGTATTGCCAATCTCAGAAAGAGGCTTCCTTCTTGGCCCACCATCATCAGTTGTCTCACTGGGCTTGTCAGCTAATGCATTCTGAAGTAGCATTGCACCATGAGAGGCAAGTTGTTGATTCATCTCTGTTTCATCAGTCCCTGAATCGTTTCTAACCCCTTCAGCCATCTCCGCTTGTGCAGACTCATGATCCTCAACTGAGAGAGGTTCTCTGTTTGAACACTTTGTGGCCACACAACCACATAATGGCCCACAAGTTCCCCCAACAGATCGACACTGACATTTGAGAGTTTTGCAAGAGGAACTTCTACTACAAGAGCAGCATACAACTGATTCATGTTTCTTCAGCAAAGCAACAATCCCCTCACCTGATTCATTGTCCTTCATCACAGCAACAACCCCCTCCCCTGATTCATTTGTCTTCTTCACAACAACAATCCCCTCACCAGAACTATCGAAGTTTAGTCCTCCCAAATCATTAACATCAATTGCATGAGATCCCACACTTGAACCATTTTTGGACTTTCTCTTTTTAGCTTTTCTTTGTGTTGAACGTACCCAATCGCCATCCTTTGCATCAGGATCAGATTTGTCTGAGTCAGACGTATCCATATCCTCCAAGATAAATGATGTCCGGGAATCCTAGATGCACATATGACATAACCATTAGTGATCGAGTAGTTAATCACCTTAATATGAATAATTATTTGTCAACTGTAATCAATTGAGAATAGCAACAAGTAATTTACATACAGGTTACAAACATCGTTGTAGTAAAAGCAAGAAAAATTAGCAAAACAGAATGCCACTTGCACTTACCAGCTTGCGTAAATCATACTTGTGTCCTCCAGCGTTTAGGTCGGCATATTTCTTCAAGGCTGAATTCTGTTGCAAAATTCGTACAAGATTACCCAAACTAGAATTCACTTATAAAAAAGAAACATAACAGAAACTGAAAAATGATTTTTTTTTCTAAAGTTAGAAAACAAAAAATCAGAAAATCCAAAACGCCAATGTATCCATGAAATTCAAGAGTTCACCCAATATGGAAATAATAGCCCAAGAATCAAAATGCAAGGAATGATTCATCCATTAGATTACCCTAAAAATGTTGAGATGGCAAATATACTATGCTATAACAAATCGTGAAAAATCTGTAAAGACTCTGATGACATTTTAATAGGGGATTATAATAGTATTATTTACTTATTGAACTTGAAAAACTCGAGAAAGTCATAAAAAAATAGCTCTGTGGTCAAAATCCAGTTCAATCATCCCGAAAGCTAACCCAAGTCTAATGTCTTCATTCACGTAAACATGCAAATTTATTATCATCACAAAAGAATAAAACCATATCATAATTATATCAATTTGTGGTCCCTTCTACTCAAAGTTCAATTCAATTTACACTGACAACCAAATAAACTAACCTGAGACTTCACCTGATGAACAAGTTCAGCCTTCTGCATCTCAGATTTTCTAAACATACTACTCAGGCTTACTACTTTTTCCTTCAAATCCCTTATTTCCAAATCCTTCTCTCTGTAATCAACTTCTTTATCTCGTAACAAGCACCTTGAAGAGAAGGAAAAATTTTGTTGCAGTCAATGGCATCCCAAAGTACAAGGGAAAAATGAAAAGAACAGAAAACACACACCAACATACAAACTTAAATTGTTTGCTTTGAGATACAAATTAGGAATAGTTATATTTTAGGAGAAACTTTGACTTCAATATAATCTATTTACCTGGAGGAAGAAGCTAAATTGAACAAATGATTCATCAAATTTTTTGCATCAGCAAGAGACCGAACTTGGTTCCAACGTCCCCTGCCGCTAAAACCTCTTTCACGCTCTTCTGCTTCCGACAATTGTGATGCCATAGAAACAAGGGTGCTAGACGAAGTACGAAGCATGTTTTCAAGCGCAAAAATCCTCGAATTTCTTGCACCAGGGGACATTATTTGGGGGTAATCACTACAATCAACACCATTCAAAACAAGGTTATACATGTCAAGGTAACCACAATAAAATAAAGAGGAAATTTTATGCAACATCATAAAGAATATTCAACTGCATCACCTTAAATTACTCTGTTTTAACATTTGTGCTTCTTCCTTTAGCTTTGCAACCTCCTTGGCCATCCTAGCCCGCCTGGAATACCAAGTATTAGTTGAATTGATTCAACAGAATTGCCATGTTATATGAAGCTCCAGAGGAGAGTTTCCATGTCTCACTCAGAAACTTAATAAGTACGGGGGAAAAAAAAAACCAACAGAGAGTTTCAAATTGAACAACAGAACAAGGTATTGGTAACTGTTGGAGTCTAAATCAAATAGACTATATGCAAGTTCTGTGAAACTATATTAAAGTTCAGAGAGATATACTTGACTAAGCCTTTATCCAAAGTTCCAAACACAAAATTCTAAAAAGTAAAGTAATCTATATTTGTACAGTAAGATGTCTATCGAATCTATCTATCGAGCTTATCTAGGATAACCTCAAACTCAATGCTCTTCTTGATACCATTTCGTCATTAACACGTAGGGATGAAAACTGTACGTGAGTAGAAAAACAGCACCTTAAATCTTCCAGACACCCCATGCTGGTTCATTCTTTGCATACTTTCAACCAAGAAAATTAACCAAAGGAAATCTGGAAGACTTTGAATTTTTAACAGGATACACATGAAAGTAAATATAAGATACACACTCCTCTTTGCATTTTCCTTTGTCAAAAGATGACGGGGGTTAGAAGCTAGTTCTGTAACTTACACAATATAACAAAAAATAGGCAATAAAACCTGTATTCATAATGATTCTTGGCACAACATACAAAATAAATTTCAACATGAAGTCTAGAGAGTGTCCTCTTCAAGATAGTCAATTCTTAAAATCTCAAAGATCTTAGAGTAATTCATGAAGTAGTCTAATAGAATGAAAACACATACTCTTCCTTTTGACGCTCATACTCGGAACGTACTTCATGCACCCGAACTGTGACTTCAAGCTCATGTTCAATTACCTGCATCAAAGCCTGTGCGGAGAAAAAATTTACATATAGGACAACCACATCCCAAAACACCAAGTAACCAAAGAAATGAAGAGGTATATATTCAGTCAAATGGAATGATAAGCCAAGTAGATCCCATCACATGCATTCTAATTTCCATGTTATAGTAACAGCAAAGGAAAATTCTTCTCTAACTAATGGCTTACAATAATTTCAAACTAACTGATGTTAAAGTTTCATTATCAAGCCACATGAAACACATGGGCCCTGCCCAATATCGACATTGATACTATGATGCATCTTTTTGTACATTTTGTTTATAGATCTAAGGAAATACTCCTACTTCAAATCATAAAGACAATTAATTGCTTTTGATAAATTGATTTTTTATACTTTCAAATTAGATCCTCATTATAGAGTTGCAAGTACCTGAATTCCAGGACCAGAAGTTTCACGTGAGGAAGTCTTTCGAGCTTCTAAAAGCTCTTTTAGCCTTTTGGTGGCCATAGAAGCTTCTTCTGTCTTTCGTTGCAAAACCTGACATGAAAATTGAGAAAAGTGAGAAAATCTTTCATATAAATAATGGACATCCTAGAAAATCACTTTTTTGGTTTGAGTTTTTGAAGGAGATCCTAAACAAGCATTTTCTTACCATTTTTTGTCTCTGATTTAAAGCTAATAGCTTATGCATCTCATACTCATTCCTCCGTCCCTCTTTCTTAAGCTGATAATAAGAATTTTCACAAAAGAAGATTACATAACTCTTTATTTTTAAAATATGGACAGTGAAGATCAAAGAAAAACATGATAATCAAGCTACAATGAGTAAAGAATCTTATAATTATTATTTACATGGAAAAAACATGTTATGCATCTAGCAAACGTAACTTTCTGCTAACCGAAAAATAATGTTTTTGAAAATTAAATAAATTATGTGTTTTCCAATCATTATTTCTGTTGCCAATAACTACTAGTAATAAAAATTTGAAAAATCCACTTGATTGGTAAACTGTCTGCTACAGAGCACCATGGCTATACTATATGACCAATGAGAGATCATTTGCACTATAAGCATTTTAGAACTGCTAGTATCTACCTTTTATTACTTCCTAAGTTTAGAAAATTTTATCTAATCAAATTTCTCTACTTGAATTTGTGTAGATTAGATATCATATGAAATCAACGAGTTAATGTAGATAAGTTATTTGGCAGCCTCAAAATTCTTAAACTACAGTTAAAGTTTAGAACCAACAGAAACACAAATTTTAGTGTATTTTTATTATATGATATAGGTTATCACTAAGTTTTTACAACATAACAAGATTAACTATCTGTCAATAGACCCCAACATCGAAGAGAGACTCAATAACATTCAACAATTATCTTTTCCGCTATCACACATTTTTCTTTTCTTTTTTTGAAAACCACATTTTAAAACTATTTTCAGTAGATACATAGTACAGATATATTATATGCATATGTTTGCATACATCCACGCATAAACAAAAGATATTTTATTAGAAGTCCCCTTCAAATCATCCCAGTTTTTAAATATTATCTGAAAGTAGAGTAATTCCTTAGTCACGTAATTGTGGTTTCTAATGTGCATCAAGTGCCACCATCATATATAGACTAAAAATAAATAAAATCTATTACTTTATTGAGCTTAATTAACTCAATCACAATTATTGTACATGATGTCACTCTAATCCATTAGAAAAACCAAAAATTAAATGCGCACGCAATTCCTCAACTACATATACCTGAAGAACTTCTTTTTCTCGTGATGCTTTCCATAACCTAAACTGCTCAGATTCTTGTTTGATCTTGTGTTGCAATTGAACCTAAAAAACAAAACATTGCATTAATATGCGAACAAAATGTTTACATTTTGCATGAATAGGCACCTTTTGAGTCTTTATTCTCTGAATCTCATCCTGTAGCCTCTTCGCAGCCTCATCACTTTTTTGTTTTTGTCTCAGCAGTTGAGCTTGAGCATCTTGTTTCTTCTTCAACTCTGCAACCTGCAAAGGAAACGGTAAGCCCTAGATTTGCAATTGCCATCAAAAGACTAAGGCATTCACAATCACCTGTGCTTCAAGGACGTTCAACTTTTGTAGATAATCTTCCTTCAACTTCTTAGCGCCATCATCAGAAGTAGATGGGATATTTGCAAGATTATGTCGCAAATCCTCAATCTCTTTCTGCAAAATCACAACAGGAAAACTTGTTAGTTCGGCCTTTAAATCAAAACAGAAATATTGCAAATGGAAAACCAACCTGCAGTGCTTTCTTCTCATGTTCCAGCTCCTGAACTTTCTTCTCATAATGTTGTTTAAGAACCGAGGTTTCAGGAATTGCAAACCGCTTCATTTCAGCCTTCAACAAGTCAAAAGGATACCAATTTAAAACAAAAATGACCAAACAGCCACAATAGTGGGGAATGACTAAACAAGAAAAACTTTGATAACAATAGGATGATACATATCACTTTTGCACTTGTTTTAGTTGGAAAGAAGTATTCTCAAAAACTTAAACATGACATCTCTGAGAAAAAGAAAATGGCATCAATTAAGCATGCCATTCACAATATATTTCTGATGGTTTCTTCAAATTTGAGAAACCTCACAACTCCATCTGAGAAGCAATCCAATAAGAAATTCCTAGAAACTCTAAAAATTTGCTTTTTAACATCTCCAGGGATTTGAAGCAATCTAATTAAAATTAGGCAGCCATGATAAAGCAGCTATCACTACAGTCAAGACTAAAGAAAATTTACCTCCTTTTGTTCAAGTCTTTTGTCCAATTCTTTGAGCTCCCTATCAAGTTTCTCTTGAAGAGAAGAATGTTCTTGCTCCTTTTCAACATCTTCAATCTCATCTACATATGAATTAAAATAAGTTAAGTTTCATATTTGAATATGGAACCCTCAGCATTTGAGATACCCAGGCCCCAAGAAATAAATTAAAAAAATAGTTGCAATACAACATTTTTGGCAACAATTTTCAGCTAAAGGAGAATATCCCTGACTAATATTAATCTATCCTACCAAGCTAGCATTTCCCAACTTGCCATACATGCCAGTAAATAGGACAGATTTGGTTTTTGTACTTCATAACAACAGCAATTATTGACAACTAGTTGTAATAGAAAGTAGCACTCAGAAAATTAATCTTGATGGTACATGAAATTCTAATGTGTGCAAATCTAACAAATATGAGAAAGAAAGCAATTAAAATAAATAAAAGTGCAAAATCACAGAGAGTTTTTTTGTATCTTACCTGAAATATCAACAGTTTTTGTATCATAATCAGATGAATACTCATTAATACAAGGGAATAATATATTCTTCGAGCGAAAGGCGTCATCATCTGACTCAACACAGTCAACAAATCTCCTGCGTTTGGGGTTGTTTAAGTTTTTCAAGCAGAGCAATTCTGCTTCTAACTCCTGAATTTTTGACACATAGGTTTTCAGCAAGTCATTATCCTGAAAAGAGTTTAAAGCCATGTCTCGGTCAAGTTTATTGTTTATCAAAGAGCTGCAATAACACAATAAAAAAAAATAAAAAAATAAAAAAGAGAAATCATTGTATGCCAACCTGAACTGAAATGGAATCGATCTCATCCCAAGATTTACCATTTCTGGCTGATTCAATTTTCAAGACCAGTGTATCTTTTTCAACCTAAAATATCCAATATTAGTGAAATCTCATGGATAAACATCAATCAATCACAGAATGTTAGAACTATTCAAAAATACCTGAGCATCAAGAGCGCGTTTCTTTAGATGTTCACAAGTGATTCGACATTCCTGAAGCTCATGGTGCAGCTCCACATTGCTTGCTTCGAGTAAAGATACTTTGTGTTTAAGAATCTAGAAAAATAAAGGGTCATTGAAAGATATAAAACAATAAACACATAACAAAAGTAATAGGTGCAGATATTGACACTTCTACCACAGTGATATACCTGAAGCTCCTCATATGGTGCACTAGCATCACCCCGGTAAAATAAAAGTTCACTCTGCAACTGCTCAATCTGGCTCCGCATTGTTTGCAACTGAGCTGCCATTGGATCACGATTGATCTAGAAAAAGAAAAAGATAAGGTCAGTAGGAGAATAAAAAAGAAAGAAATGAAACCATAAAAAAAGAATAATTATGTTGCACAGAAACTTACAACTGCCTTGTTCTGGATGTTGCGAGCACGATTAGCATATTTCAAAGTATTCAAGGTTTCCTCAGCATTTGTGTCAGCAGGACTAACACAAGCTAAGCAAGGACAATAAATTTTAGAGAATAAAAACAGAATGATTAGAAAGGCGGATCTTAATTGCCCAAAGATGCTTACTGTAAGACACAAAATAAACATACCAATCATCACGGTCTTGCTGTTTCCTCCAAGTGAATCCTAGAAATTCAAAATCCAAATTAGCCATAAGAGCATTAATACAAATTTACCCTTTGTTTATTTACAGAGGAGTTCTACTTGGAAACTACAAAATTATATTTTTCAGTATCAAGTTTCAATAATGACTTCATTTCTAGTAAACTTAAATATCATGGTTTCTAATCTTAACACCTCATAAGATGGGAGTTCAAATGCAAGGTAGAACATGATATGCAAACCATTTCCCATCATACAAACTGTAACCCCTAAAGTGATGAATTAAATTTCTGCACATTCTTCATTCCACTGTTTCAATTTTTCATCTATGAAATTCCAATATGCTAGTTGCATCGTTGTCCGCATGACAATAAGCAAATTTAAGGGGCTGAAAATATTTCTATAACTTACAAGAACTAGTTTAATATATTACAAGAATAGGAAATCAAATAATTTACATGCCTGTAACAAGCGAGTTAACTTGCTATCACGATATGGAACATGACCTCCTTCTTTCCGCTTCTTCTCATCTCCCAAGGCACTTATCACATTGCCAAGAGCAAGTAAACCCTTGTTGATATGAATTCCTGTTACAATAACCATAAATTCATCTTAAAGTAAATAAAGAAATAGTGAGGAGTAGCCACAAAACCAATAGGAAAAATATTAAAAGGTAATTTATCTTATTTATTTGAGAACAACAATGCAATGGGACTACTGAGGCCAGGTAAAAAAGCTATACAGATGTTAAACTTGCCACAATCCCATCATAAGCCTATTGTATAGTCTCTTTACAAAGAAAGCTTCCAATAAGAAACCTCATAAATACCTTCTTTTAAACGCATGCCATCTGCACCTGTTCGTTTCGCCCGCTCTGAACCTGCTAGGTCCACTAAATGGAGTTTTGCGCATAGTATATCATCACCAATATCTTCATTATTTGCTCCATTTGGACAGTGAACAGCCTTCTTTTGCTCCATAGTTATTGTAAAGATAGCATGTGAACGGCTGCATTGTGAGAAAAAACAAAAACCAAAAGGAAACAAAAAAGATAATACATTAGTTCATCCACAATGAATAAATCTTAAAAGTAAAAAATGACAAAGAATTATGCAAACAAATATGGTGTTTCTTGAGTTAATTCGGCGTGAAGAAGTAAGAAAGCTAAAGTATGTCATATTCTTGAGCCACAAACTCCACTTGCTGCTAATACTGCTAATAATGCACATATTCTTAACAATTCCCTGAAAATGGACTATAGTTCCTTAAAGAAATGCACATATTGCTACTAATGTTAATTAATCACCTACTATTAAATAGCAAAACTACATTAAAATCCTAACTAAAAGAAAATTCAGACATAGCACCTTGACTGACTGTTCATGTTTGTGCTCCCAGTAGCACGTGATAAAGAACCACGAGCCAGATATGATGCCATCTCTTCTTTCGACCTAACCTCTGCCTCAGTCACACCAGCAAGTGTTATCCCTCCATTCACAGTTTCCCTAATTTGTATAGGCACTCTTGCTGGTACAGGCTTTGCTGGAGCTGCACCTTCATTTTTAGAGATAGCTGGTGAATTTGGGTCAAGCAAGTCAAACACTTCTTCCTTGAATATCTGCCATATTGAAAATTCAACGTGATCATATAAATCAAATAATATTAAGAAAACAGCTAATAAACTAGAAGGAACTTATTTTACCTCAATGAATGATACCCTGATCAAAAACTCTGTTTTATCTTTTGTTGTCCCGACTCTTTTGAATATGCTTTCCATGACTTTGGGTATAATACCACTACCTCCTTCTCCATTATAGTTAGTCCCCATCGTGTATGTCTTTCCAGAACCCGTCTTCAATATTAAATAAAAAATGAATTAGGTACTTCATATTAGCTCAATTTTAAAAGCAAAACAAACCCGTTACCCAACCAAAAAAAAAAAATTAATAAATAATCCACCTGGCCATATGCAAGGACAGTAGCATTGTATCCATGAAATAGTGCATCAACTAGAGGAGCAACACAATCATCATATACCGCATTGGAAGGAGACCCGCTGCTACCATACACATAATCATATGTGAATGAATGTGTCCCAATTTGCACCTGTTCACGCATCACATATGAACAACACGTTTAGCATTCTATTATAATCATTAAAAAAAATTGAACCTTGATTGAATAGCAATTACACAATTAAAAATTAAAAATTCATATGGAGATATGCATTTCAAAGTTAGTTTACATCAAATAAACAGCTCAAATTTCAAATCAAAACTTTCACAAATATAAACACCTGGGGTTCACCGGGAACAACGGAAATGCAATCCGTGCAGCCTAACAAAAGCTCCGAGGTAATCAAAGGCCTTATATTGACAGCCACTCGCACACATTCGGTACTATCCATCTCTACCTATTACAACAACCCCTTGATTTCCAAATCCTTAAATCCTGAATCCCGCAAAAGAATGACAATAAAAATCCCGAATCAGAATCAAATTTAACGCATTTATCGCATGGAAAACAACAAACAACAAAGAAGCACAACATCAATGGTATTCAATAGCTAAGAGACGAAGAAATTCATGGATCTGTGAGAGTACCTAGAGGAGGAGGAGGTGGAGGAAAATGGTATTTGAGTTTCAATTTCGTTGTTTGTGTTTGCAGAGAGAGAGAGAGAGAGAGAGAGAGAAAGAAAGAGAGCGAGGAATTTGAAAGCGGGCGATTGGGGTTGAATTAAGTTTAAAGTGGAATAGAGAGAAGGCGGTCAGGTCCGAATTCAAAATATAGAAGGTCACGTGCGGGTCGCGTGCGTCGTCGAACGGTACTTATTAGCGGGTTTAATTTTGGAATGTTATATTGAATTACGGACAGCCTGGCCCACTTGAAATAGATAGTGTTGGAAATGTATGCCTAAATAAGCGGAGTTGGGCTGGGGGCCTGAAAACACCTCTCTCTCTCTCTCTCTCTCTCTCTCTCTCTCTCTCTCTCTCTCTCTCTCTCTCTCGCTCCCAAATTGTGTTCAAGTCCCACTTGTGAACACTAGAACACTTCACTCATCAACAACTAAAACAGTGATTTTGTATTTTAATTACTCTATGTCACTCAGTAAGGATTCTCATCATCGGTTTGTTTATGTCTACAGAAGCATCTTTCAATAAGTAAAGTTTAGGAACCACAAGTTCCCATATACTCAAGAAGGTTAAAGTTTAATTACTATTTTCTATGCTTTTTTTATTCTTTAATTTTCATATTAAAAGTACTAATTTACTGACTTAAGTCGGTCGGTTATATTATTAAATCCGAAAAAACAATTTATCATCGAGTGAGTAAACTGCATGTGTAGATAAAAAATTTAAACTATATTATATTATTATGTATTCTCAATAAAAAAAACACTAATTTTAATTCTTTAACCAATAAATTCCTTCAATATTCAATCCCACAACTATTAAAATTGAAGTAAAAGGATTTTGAAAGTTTTAAGACATGGCCTTAGCCACCTCCTCAGTTAGTTGTTAGTTATATACAATAAAAGTTTTAAGACATGTTGAAGAGCTTGACAACTGGCTTTTGAGAGTTGTGATCCTATCAATGTTGATAAAAACATAGATGGTGATTGGCGAGAACAAGAGATGAGATGACACGACGATGAGGTTTTCTACAATAGATTGGTAACCCTTGGCCTTATCCAAAGTAAGACGCGAGCAATATCAGCACACCACAAAAACGTGTTGCACCAACACAACACTAATCATGGAAAATGACAAGCCTTGTTGTGTTGGTGACTTGGTGCAAGCTAACGGCCACCCAAGCTGGCTTTGCTCAATCAAAAGGCTTAATGGATAATCATATAAAACTTTGTGTAATTACGAACTATATAGAAATTAAGGATTTCACCACACAATTAATAATCATATAAAAAGATTTATAATAATCCAATTATATACTCATTAGTTCTATTATACAAATTATTTTGTTTCTTTAAAGCCTAAAGATGAGGTAAGATTATTATTAGTATTTTCTGGTTAAATGATGGACTTTAAACCATCTAAATAAAAACTAACAAAACTTAGAGCAAAATGGATCAGGATGAGTCATACCCAATAAATCCTCATGAAAGAACATAGGAACACAAGGAGAAGAAGAACAAAACAAATATAATCTAAATGAAAATTCAAAGCTTAAATTAGCTAGAAAGTCCGCTACACAATTTTGCTCGCAAAGTTGCGATAAATATGACATGTATAAATTAATACTGCAATACATGTTTGGTGAGTTTGGAATAGGTTGTCGCCCACAACCAGCTAAATTAGGTCGAGCTTGAGTAGGGCTCGATCTGAAGAGTCCATGCCTAATCCATGATAACATTAGGTTGGACTAGTTTACTCAATATCTCGTCAGGTAATTTAACACAACATTTTTTCAATATTTTAGGATAATTTGTTTAGAATTTCAAATCTTGATCTCCATATATGGAGTGGCAAAACCAAACTATAGTTTTTTTTTATTTTTTAAAAAGCTAGTTTTCATGAAATTTGTTAGTATATATTGTAATAAAGACATACTTAATGTCATCCTTAGACCAATTGGTCATTGGCTTATATTATAGAGTTCAACTTTCACATGTAATTAAATTCTTATCTTACCCTTCATTACATAATTCAAACAAAGTTTAATTCTCTTCTTATCTTTTTTAATTTTGGTTCCCAAATGATAATAATTTGATTATAATTTTAAATTTGTAATTTTGTTGTTATAACTTATGAAAAAGTACAAAGTAATTGAAATTTGGTTGGCCCAAGTCACAATATGAAGGAGTACTGTATAGTTCGGGTCTATGGGCCAAAACCCGACCCAGACATGAGATCGACCCGGTACACACGCATAAATATCACCGGCACCGATCTACGCAATGCTTGGAAAGGCGAAACCAGTGTTAAATACGCACGTAGCGCACGTTAAGACTCTTTCTAAGCGCCACATAAATTGTCCTCCCAAACCGTGAAAAAGTAATTCGCGGGTCCACGTAACCAAACAAAATCCAAAACGCTGCAGTTGATTTGACCACGTTGTCAGCGTGAAACGGTGTGCTCCCAGCGCAAGTTAGCGGTAGGCCACCCGTTTTGAGCTTCCCCCACCTCCCTTCTGAAAACCAGTTTCTATTACAAGAAAGTTTCAGAGAATTCGGGAAATTATCCCCTACTTCACTTCATCAGGTAATAGTAGTAATACTAAGAAAAAAATAATTTTATTTGCTAATTTTTGTTCGTAGAATTTTCTAGCTATTATTATTTTTTTTAGTTTTCAAAAGTTTGGTTTCTCTGATTTTACGCAACTCTTTACTTGGAATTATTATTTCGTTTTTGTTTTTGTTTTTTTAACTTGTGCTTAGCCCAAGCTGCAGACAAATTGAAAACAAATATTTTCTGTATTTATTTAGTTTTTTTTTTTAAACAAAGAAGAGGTGAACTAAGTAGTGCAAAAGTCATTTGGCTGCTTTAATTGTAAGCTTTTTTTTTAGAAAAACTTTTATAGATTTCAATATGAACTGAGAATTTGAAGTTCAACTTTGACAGGTGCTGTACTTATTTGGTAATCTGATTTTGAACTGCATTACGATACTGTGCGCCAAGTCTAAGCTCGGCTTCAGTTTCAGAATCAACCATGCCACAAACTAGTTCTATGCGATTGTTTTATGTATGTAGAAGTCACAATAATCATGGATGCCACAATCCACATGCTGTATGTGAGACTTCTTTGTAGTCTTTTGCATATTGTGTTCTTGCATAAGAGCTTACATTTTTTTTTCTGGGTTTTAATTGAATTGGATTGAATTTGTTTATTTACTTTTTTGTTTAATTTTTTTTTATTTCAGTGTGTTGCAAAAAAGGGTCGAGTACATATGGTTAGCATCAATCTTCCCTCACATGGCTTGGTATGGTTTTCATGGGTTCAGAGTTCTATGCTTTATTTATTTTTTTAAATAATTTCTGGTATATGATTTGGTGTGATTTCTTGTACATTATTTGTCACTGGATTTCTGGGTTTATTTAATTTTTCTCCTTTCCTTTTGTGGCATTGTTGTGTGTGCTCTTGTGCTTTAAAAATTTGCCCACCATTCCTTCTGCTTATCATGTAGCATATTATGCATGCTTGCTCTGTGCGTGTGTGTAACTTGAGGGGTTTTTCTAAATATTGTCTGAGGCCATGAATTTTTTTTTTTACATTCGATTGTCAGCGACAGGGTGCCTGCAGTCTCCACCTTTTAAGCAGTGTACGTGGCCCAATAGGTCCAGTATCTTCCCGATGTAATTTTTTCTTGTGCAGATCCGTTTTAATACCAGGTGGAGGAAATGGGGTTCCCATTCTGAAATCTGCTGCTGTAGTTTTGACAAGGTTTGCCACTATGTTCCCTTTTTTATTCTTAAGACTCTCTCTCTTTCTCTCTCTCTCTCTCTCTCTCTCTCTCTCTCTCTCTCACACACACACACACACACATTCGACAACAGCACCTACCACTTAAGTGCATATATATGTTCTTCCCTTCCATTTATTTGGACAAGGGGTTGCTCTTATCAAATTGTGCTAAAGTCACTTCATCAGCTTCATCCTATTTTTCTCTCTCATCTGTACATAAATTTTCGGTAAGTAAAGGAATTTATATGTTAACATATCGTGCAGGTCGTATGATGCTTTGTGTGGAAGCCCTGTTTTACTTAAATTGATACCTGCAGTTGCTATCATTGCTTTTGCTGTTTGCGGTCTTGGGCCCTTATTGCGTCTGGGAAGGATTATATTTCTTCAAGTATACAATTTGTTATTCTTACCACACCTTTCCTTTAGACGGTGTTTGATTATCTAATTGAGTTTATTAACTGTTTGGTCAATTCTCTGCAGCGAACTGATAGTAGCTGGAAGAAAAGTAGGTCACACTATGTTATGACCTCTTACCTTCGGCCTTTGCTGCTCTGGATTGGAGCTACACTTATATGCAGGTTTACTTCTACATTACAAGAAATTAGATTCAAATGACTCGGGAATGAAAAATGATGTTACAGTTCACTTGTCCTTATGGAAATTTGTTTCCAGCCATTTTATCTGCACTAACTACAACAAGTTTTATTTCAGAGCATTGGATCCGGTAGTCCTACCTTCAGAAGCTAGCCAGGCTGTCAAGCAGCGACTTATTAATTTTGTACAATCATTATCTACGGTGCTGGCATTTGCCTATTGTTTGTCAAGGTGAGATTGTGCTGCTAGTGTTGTCTTTAAGAAATTTGTTTCATAATTCTGTTGGTCAACTACTATATTGGCCTGTGGTGAATATAATTTTGATGTTTGTTGTTTTAAGAAGTAGTCAAGTGACTTGTTATACTTGTTAAAAGTAATTTGTACACTGAGAATGACCGAAATACCTGGTTTCAACAAGTTTAGTTCTTCTGCCAATACATGGTTAATTTCTTTTGTTGGCACATTTTTTTTCCTTTGGTGCTATGCGTTCTATTTTTCTTTTTGGCCTTCATCTATAATAATTGTTCCAATGCATTATCTTATCTTTGTTATTGTGGTGGCTCTGGTTTTGGGGTTTAAAATGTGATTTTTTATTGTCATACTTTTTTCTTTGTAGCTTGAATCAACAAGCACAGAAGTTCTTTGCGGAGACAAGTGACCCAAGTGATACAAGAAATGTATGTTTTGTTACTTTTTCAGTAGACAACTTCCTTTAATTTTTTGTCTTGTTTTATCACTTTGAATGCATTATTTTGCCTTTATACTTGTGCTGGAAAAATCAACTTCTTTTTTGAGCAACACTGAGAATGTAATGCCATCAGAGCTCATGAAAATAAATTAATAAATTTAAGATGACTAATCTTGATAAAAGTGTTGATAAAATGTGCCTCGTCTAGATTAGCATATTTACTACTTCTTTTGGCCTCTTTGAATAAGATTGTAGCATAGTTTTCCTCTTTCCAATAAAGTTTCTCTATTGTGGGTTAGTATGTCATGATATAGTAATTTAGCTATTCCTGTGGGTACTTATAAAGTTTAAGATCATTTTCTCTTTGCATAATAGTTCTCTCTTGCCTGGGCAGATGGGCTTCAATTTTTCTGGCAAGGCTGTTTATACTGCAGTTTGGGTTGCTGCAGTATCATTGTTTATGGAGTTGCTGGGATTTTCAACCCAGAAATGGCTAACGGCTGGGGGTCTTGGCACAGTATTGCTAACCCTTGCAGGTCGTGAGGTACAGATCTTTCTTCCCCTGATATTCTAAATTGAAACAGCTGCAGTTTCTTGATCATAGCAAATTATGGATTATCCATGTGTTTACTTTGTTCAAATGCTATTAAAAAATATAGTTTCTTTGAGGCTTTTGTTGACTACGTACACATAATATTTTTTTTTTTGAACTCAGATATTTACAAACTTCCTTTCAAGTGTAATGATCCATGCCACACGGCCATTTGTTGTTAATGAATGGATTCAGAGTAAGATTGAAGGCTATGAAGTATCTGGTACTGTTGAGGTTTGTATATATCTTTATTAATACCCATGAAATGGAACAGTGGTTAGTGGGAAAAACATAAACGTATGGGCATTAATAACTTTTACTGCATCCTCCTTAAACATAAGAGGGCTACAACCATTTGGTTCCTTCTACGAAACAAATACTGGAATTGAATTTTATCCAGACTGGTTTTTGTTTTGTTTTGTTTTTTTTTTTTAACAAATTTGTTATACTGTACCAGCATGTGGGTTGGTGGTCACCAACAATTATAAGAGGTGATGATCGTGAAGCAGTTCACATTCCAAACCACAAGTTCACTGTAAATGTTGTGAGGAATCTTAGCCAGAAGACTCATTGGCGCATCAAGACCCACCTAGCCATCAGTCACTTGGATGTCAATAAAATTAATGTGAGTAGTAATTTCATTTCACCGGCTTGTTAAACATGTGCTCCATGGACTTTGCGATTCTTCTATCATCTCATATGATAATCTGAGTCATTCCTTTGCTGTCTTCAGACTATTGTAGCTGACATGCGCAAGGTTTTGGCCAAAAACCCTCAAGTAGAGCAGCAAAGGTTGCATAGAAGAGTTTTTCTGGACAATATAAATGCAGAAAATCAGGCTCTTATGGTAAGGCTTTTATGTCGGCATTTTTGAAGTTATTATTATTATTTTTTCATATTGTTTCAAAACAAGTCGTATTTCTTCTCCTTTCCCCATCATATGATTGCTTTACCTTCTCTTTCAAAACGTAATAAGTTGCTTGACTTCAAAAGGTTAATTACACAAATATCTCCCGAGGCTTAGCGCTTTTTCCCTTTAGACCTGCACTTTTAGAATTTACAGAAATACCTATGATTCTAAGGTTTTATAGTGGTCGCAAATTAAACCCTCTGTTAGTTTTCCATTAGAAGTTGTTGACATCAACATAAGAGAACCTGTAAATGACAAAATTAACCATGAGCATTAACAATGGCTAAAAGCGTTGTTACACAAAAACCCCTAGAGGTTTAACAAGTTATGAGCAGTTCTGGATTTTATAGAGATCCTTATTAGCATTCCATCACAGATATGCTAACGTCGGGAGGATAAAAAAACTTTGACCATTAACAATAACAAAAACTAAGATATTTTTAGAGAAATAAGACAAACCACTTATTCACACTGAAAGGCCCCAATAAGAAGGACTAGACAAAAATTAGATTGCTCACCTAAACAAAAATTAGATCAGTTTTATCTTTTCAAATTAATTTTTTCCAAAAATGTATTTATTTAATGGTTCATATTGCAAGCTTAATATCTTATAAGCAGTCCAATTTTGTTACAGATTTTGGTATCTTGCTTTGTGAAGACATCTCATTTGGAGGAGTATCTCTGCGTGAAGGTAAGACTACTTTATTTAAAGAAGCTTTATGCCATCGTGAATGCCAAATCTTTGAAATAGTAGAAAATTTAGATCAACTTTGAATGCCAATACAAATTTTAGGAATATTCCTATTGAAGCTGAGTAATAATAAATGTTTCGTAATCTGTTCTTTATTACTCACTAGCTTGGTGCTTTCTAATCCTGCCAGTTATTTCCATACTGGTTCCAGCAACATGATTCATGAGACTCCATGCTGAGATTTATTTAGTACAATGGTGATTCCATAACCTTGTGTGGATGTTCTGACTGTTTTTTTTCTCTCTTCTTTTTCAACTACATTGGTTTCTTGATGAATGTTTCAAGGGATATTTGGCTATAGATGTTCAACAAGATGATTTATCTTTTCTTGGCATTTCCTTTTTCATTGGATGGCAAAGTTGAACAACTTAGATTTGTAGTTGCGAAGTGGTGTTCCCACAAACATCTATTTTCATTTGAGGATTAGTTCACAAGTAAGTCAGAATAAGTTTTACCTTGTTAACCAGACCTTTGGATGTGGATTGTATAATTTTCATTGTTTATTAGTTTTAAGGTTTCCAAGTGTCTTAACTGTATGCCTGAATTATATAGTTGTTGTTTCTGGATATAACAATATTGTTACTTTCTCAATTTCCATTATAGCCTCTGGGTGAAGGTTGAATATTATCTCATGTAAAATCTTCATGAAAATAAAATAGGAGGCAATACTCTTGGATCTTCTCCGAGTTGTCAGTCATCATCATGCCAGGCTTGCCACACCCATCCGCACAGTTCAGAAAATATACAGTGAAGCTGACTTGGATGATGTACCATTTTCTGACACCAATTTTGCTCGTTCTAGGGCAGCGGCAAATCATCCATATCTACTTATTGAACCATCTTATAAAATCAGTGGTGATGACAAAAGCAAGTCTTCAACTCGTTCACCACGTACAAATGGAGACAAACATGTCCAGGCCGAAGCAGCCTCAACATCTGACTCCAAGGAAGATACTAAAGCACGGCCAACATTAACTCATGTACAAACTGATGATAAGGTTGCAGCAACTTCAAGTTCCAGCTTGAGCATAAACTCCAAGGGTCTGGAGATGCCAACATCTGAGCCCCAAACCTGGAATTCAGCATCTGATGGTTCAGTCCGAAACAACTCCGAAATGCTGCAGTCCAAGAATGAGAGTACAAGATATGCAGGGAAGGAGACAACAGGAGTTGATTCCAAAGACATGTCTCCAAAAAAGGTGACGTCTAAGAAGCCCCCTGTTGGTTCGCCTGAGACTAGTACTGAAAACACAGATATTCATTTGACCACTTCAGAGGCAAAGCAAGATGGTGAAAAACCTGTTGCATCACCATCAATAGCCAGACCTCCCTTAGAAGAGAATATTATTCTTGGTGTTGCTCTAGAGGGCTCAAAGCGAACACTTCCAATTGAGGAAGATATGGCTCCATCTCCTTCTGCAGAATCAAAAGAATTCACTGCCCGTCGTAATGGTAGTGGATCTCCTCCTGTTGTGTAGAAATGTGTGCCGCAGAGTTTTTGAAGCTGGCAGTACATTGTCTTCCATGATTGCTTCATAATTTGTCGAAATGGAAATTTGTGGATCTGAAACAACTAGTTTCCCCCATCTACAAAATGTAAAGGTGAAAAGAAAAAAAAAAAGATTGGATGAAGGAAGCCAATGAATGCATATGATGTTGATGTGCCATTGCGAATTTGGCTTTCATCCGGAACATTTCATTGTTTACAGATTCCTTCAAAGTTAATTACAAAATGGCCTTAGAGGTCAAAATTTTTTTTTTACAGAATGGCCTTCGCTATACGAAAACTGGTTTGTGTCACCAACAGTCTTTTGTTGCTATAGAGAGTAGAACGTCTTGTACATATTTTGCGGGAAAACCACCAAAACCAAAAAATACAAGAAAACTGGTTTCTGGTGTTTGATTTAGTTTTTCTAAAAGCAAATTATTTATAATACATATTATAAATATGTTTTTTTTTCTTTTCCCTAAAGTTAGATTAATGTCCGAAAATGACCTTCCAAAAAAAATTTCGGAGAATGTTTACCTGTAATCATAAATAAATCTTCCAGAGTTGGAACGTAACTTCAAGGTAAAATTGGATGTCAACACTCAACAGTTATTATTATTATATTAAAAATTATATCAAGAAAATATAAACAAATTGAAGATGAAAAGCAATAATTTCACTACCAAAGATGCAGCACTCTGGATTAAATGCATCAACACGAAACAAACATCTTGGATTAAAGCAAAAATTGACTATGTTCATATGAAAGAGTTGGATTAGTGTCTTCAGCTGGTGAGAATCTGAGCTTGTCCTTCAGGCATCAATACATTCAAAGCAGGCTATACAATAATGAGCTTGATGAAGCCTATACAATAATGAGACTGGATAATTCCAATACTAATCTAACAAAAGCTACTTGCCAATTATGATTAGCCACAAAGCAAAAACACATGATATCAACTAAGCTTGACACATGCAATCAGGAGCAGGATATGTATATATAGATTGCACCTCCTTTCTCAACTTGATCTGCCCTTGTCTACTTTTATGCCCATCCACAACTGCATCTTGGAACTCTGACCACTCCAGGCTCTTATTCACGAAAAGCTTGCCCAACAATGTCATGCTTGGTCTAATAGTCTTCAAGTTCATGTAAGCCCGATGACCCACCTGACGATATAAATTTGATGCTGTCTACTCAGAATAGTGATTTCTTTTTAAGGAAATAATACATAGTGAAATGCCTGATGTTTATATATAGGGCAATGGCATTAATTATTTTCACTATATTTCACTAAAACATCATATTTGGTGATGTACATAATCTGATTTATCCCCCACCATTGTAAAGAAGACAAAAATTACTGAGTATTGAACTTGATATTCTTACCAGTGCATTGTGCATATTTCCTGGAGAAGCAGAAATGAAGATGTCACTTTGCATGCTCACATAATTGTCAACTGCAGCTAACAGAGAAGCCTTGCCTTCAACCTTGGCCCTTTCCTCTGCAGAGGCAAGGCTCTTCTTATCTTCCATTAGTGGAAATAATTGCCTTAAGGTTGAGATCCTTGCTTCTCCCCCATAAACCTGCAAAGAGGAAATTAGAAATATTCATCCAATTTCAAATCCTAAGCTAAGACACAATTTCAACCCTTACTAGGAACGAACATGAGGAATCATATGAAACACTAAAGACCCATATGGTAAAATATTTGTTTTTTAAGAGACAAAGGGAAAGTTATGAGAGAAAAGAGAGGGAGCTGAAAAATGAGAGAGGGGAAAGAAAGGAGAATACCTAAAAGTAAACCTATGTGAATTTGTTTTTGTTTTTTTATAAACCATTTATATATTTTCTCTCCTTTCCTTTGTCATATCTCTTTTCACTTGTTCTCTATTTTTAATTTATATTATTTAAAAAAAACCAAATTAAAACCGTTACCTCTCCCAGGCCCTAAATAACAGCATTAAAATTCCTTTTTTACTTTAGACAAACCTTGTGTGAAGCAAGATAGAGCCGGGTACTATTGTCGAAGCCCAAAGCTGCTAGAAGCAATCCAATCTCTTCAGGAGTCAAAGGGCAACGTCCCTGATTTCTCAACTCCTCATCTGTGAACTGAGATTTTAGGACCCTTCCCTGCCAAATTACTTGCCGATATTTTGCAAGCGCAAGTTTCTCAGCTTTACCACCACCAAAATCGCAGGCAGAGTGAGCAGCCATATCCTGTATGAGTATGTGCAGGCAAAGAGAATTTTAGGAATTTTTGACAGAAATCAAACTGTTTAACTGCAACTAAGTGAGCAGTAAATTAATAGGATTTCTTTATTTATTTATTAGAAACATGCTTTCATTAAAAAACAAACAACACAGAGGACAAGATGTCCGCTAACCTACAAACTCCTAGACTGTAAATTCTAAAAGAGAAATAGATCCATGAAAACAAAGATAAAGAAAGGAAGCTCCCCAATACACAACAGCACCCCAATTGGACAAATTTACAGAAAAAGAATAATCTCGAAAATTTGGAGTAACTTATGCCCATAAAGAAGCCCAACACCGGACTCTCTCCCACAGATTATCCACCATTTCCCCCCTGGCATTATTAAAGATCCTTCTATTCCTCTCCGACCAAATTAACCACAAAATAGCTGTCATTGTATATCTCCCCAACACGACTCCCCTCTTCTTCCCTTCAAAAAATTTAAAACTCTCCGACAGTAGAGCAAAGCGAAAAACAGGAGGCTCCCACCTCAACCCACCCTCCCTAAACAGCCTCTGCCACAAAGATAAAGCAACTAGGCACTGCACATTAGGTGTTCCAAATTCTCTGCCTCTCTTTTGCACATCACGCACTAGTGAGGCGATAAATAAAAAGAAGGTCTTCTATGCTGAACCATATCACAGGTGTTCAACCTTCCATGAGCAACAATCCATGCTAAAATCTGTACCTGAGGAGGCACCTTAGCCTTCCACATTACATGAGAGGGATGAAAATGAGAAAGAGAAGGATTGTCCATTAATACCCTAGCAAATGATTTGCACAAAAAAAACTCATGCAGCCTCCAAATTCCCAATTCTCCTCTCTTTCTTTTGCGGGACCAACACAACATCATGTAAACTAGACAATAAAGAGGTGAACTCCTCCATCTCTACATCATTTAAATTTCTTCGAAAACCGAAATTCCAGCTCAAAGGTAAAGAGGTGAATCCCTCTCTAGTGGAAACCGCCACAACCATTTCCCAAGTAATGCTTCATTCTTCTTCACCAATTTTCCTACCCCTAGACCACCTTTTTCCTTAACTTGAGCTGCTACTTCCCATCTCAATGATCTTTCTTTCCCTCTACTACCCCTTCCAATAAGAATTCCCTCATCAGTTTATCCGATCTCTTAGCCACACCAATAGGGATCTTGAACAGCGATAGATAATAAATTGGTAGACTACACAAGACTGATTGTATTAAAGTCAACCTGCCACCTCTTGACAAGAACGCTTTTCTCCACCCTTCCAATCTTTTTACTACTTTTTCCAACACAGGATCCCAAAAACTGGTTGCTTTTGGATTGCCCCCAAGTGGTAAACCCAAATACTTCATAGGCCATCTCCCCACCTCAGAACCCAGAACAGAGGCTATTCTTTCCACACTTCATCTAGAGTGTTTATCCCCGCTATCAAACATTTTGCTCTATTAATATTCAGACACGGCATTCTTCCAAACACTTCTAGGACCAACAGAACATTCCTTAAATTTTCCTCTTTTCACTGTGAGAAAGAAGATTGTATCGTCTGAAAATTGCAGATGAGAAATTTCAACCCCCTCTTGCCCAATGACCAACCCCTCCACCAATTTCGCCTCTCATGCTTTCTCCACCAACCTACTTAATCCATCCACCACAAAAGTAAATAAGAAAGGTGATAATGGATCACCTTGCCCCAACCCCCTTGTCGCTCCAAATTTACCCCTTGGTCTTCCGTTTAGTAAAATATAGAAATTGGCATACTTTACACAACCCCTTATCCACCTTCTCCAAACAGCCCCAAAGCCCTTCATCTCCAGCAAATAATCCAAAAATCCCAGTCGACATGATCATAAGCTTTTTCAAAATCAATCTTGAACACCAATCCCTCTTTCTTCTTTTTTCACACTTCGTCCACTACCTCATTTGCAATTAAAACCTCATCTAAAATTTGCCTCCCTTTTACAAAGGCTCCTTGAACTTGTGAAACGGTATCCCCCGACACCTCTTTTAGCCTTTGTGGTAGGACCTTTGCAACAATCTTATACATACTCATCACAAGACTGATTGGTCTAAAATCTCCAACCTGAACTCCATCTGCTTTCTTGGGTATTAAACAAATATAGGTCTCATTTGTTATAGCATTTATCACCCCTGTAGTTTGAAATTCCACAAACACCTTCATCGAATCACCTTTAAAGATGTCCCAATATTGCTGGAAAACTGCCAAAGAGTATCCATCTGGACCTGGTGACTTATCTTTTCCACAATCAAAAATTGCTTTCCTCACCTCCTCCTCTTCAAATGTCCTTTCCAACCATCTTGCCCTATCCTCTAGAATTGGCTTCCACTCCAGCCCCTCAACTGTTAGTCTTTCCCTTCCATCCTTTGAGTAAAGCATTTTATAGAAATCAATTCTACTATCATAACCCATGAAGCACAACTCGACCCATGAAGCACAACCCAAGTCTACTATCATCACTACTTTATAATAATTCTTTAGTCTATTTCTCGCTATGATTTTAATTGCTCCACCCTGTGGCCTCATCGACCTCAAGATTGAATACCTTTTGTTCTATTGTCAAATTCCTAGCCAAATGTAACTCCACCTCTCATACTTTCTTCCACCTCCCAACATCCCAAATCTCCCTTACCTTTCAGACTCTCAAGCTCTCCATTACCTTGCTCCATCTCTCAACTACGAGGTATACTTAGATGTAATAAGTTTCCTAAGAAAAAGCTTTAAGATTCTTCGAAAAATAATCTTGGCCAGCATATATTTCAAAAACAGACATTGGGTCAAAGTCTAAAGATTACAGAATGAAACATTCCACGGTTCTCCAGATTTTCTGAAGCAGATGAGGAACATACTTTATCAAAGCGAAGATGTAAAACAACAAACTTCCTGGCTCCGTGTTTCTCAATTTCATTTGTTCCCTCCTGTGAGTCAGTCCTTGCTTCTTTGTTTCTAATAGGAGGGTAGCGGAGACGATTAACAAGCGTTTCTCCCAATTCCCTGATATGAGGAACAAAGGCTAAAGCTTGAAAGTTGACTTTACAACGTAGGCGCTGGATGTTTTCAGGCAAGTTGTTGAAAGTCAAACGATGAGAGAATGGGGAAATAGCAGCAACTCCATAGCTGTATCAATGAAAAACCTTCTGAGACATCAAGATATACTTTTGAAAAAGTTAGTTCCTAAAAGGCAACCTAAACATATGCATATACTGAAGGTTGGTAGCTCAAGTTATAGAAAGGGAAGATACCTCAGACCCCAAAGAAAATGATGATACTTGAAAATAAACCCAACGGAATTTTCAGCTTAAAACTAAAATATTTAAATTCCAAAAGTAGAGATGCTATAATATAATGTAGATTTTTGATTGGGTGAGTTCAAATCAAAGAAAGTTTTTTGGCCCCTCTTATTTGAAAATAAGGTGGCTTGACTGGTAAAGACAGAAGTAATTTTGCAGAGCACTACTTCTAACTATATGTGCTACACACATTATTTTAAAATAACCTATTTCCCCACGTCCCCAGCATCATAATTATTATTCCAAAATATTCCTTGGTACAACAAGTGATTTCTGCCAATGTGCTACATATAATGAATCATTATTTTAAGAAATCAAACTCTGTCTGATCCAGTTAATGACATGAATAATAGCAGATTAAAATAACTGTTGTCCCCAGTCCCTCCCCTTTTGAAAATAGTAATATGGGCGGGGATATAGCTTTAAGGACAGACATATCATGTGGAAAAGAGTATATGGTGCTAACTTAACATTCAAAAACAGAAAACTGCAAGAACAGGCTCCAGAAAAATTCAAGCAAGAACTTTAACTCTCAAGTAAAAGAATGTCAAAGAATTTACTGACCTCTGCATTATGGGCAAATGATCCAGTTAATGACATGAATAATAGCAGATTAATATAACTGTTGTCCCCAGTCCCTCCCCTTTTGAAAATAGTAATATGGGCGGGGATAACTTTAACTCTCAAGTAAAAGAAGGTCAAAGAATTTACTGACCTCTGCATTATGGGCAAGACATTTTCCAGATACCACTCAGAAGAAGCATGAACAGGTGCTGTTTTAATTCTAGTCGGTCGTATGCCGGTAGCATAATACTCCCTAGTGCTCCAATAAAATTCACTAGGCAGATGTTTAACTATAGAAACTTCATTGCGTAGGACTTCAATAAAGTGATCCACGTCAAAAATTTCCGCAAAGGAACTGCAAAAGCACGCATGCAGTTTCATATCAATGGCTCCACTTTTGATAGAAAAAAAAAATTTCTAGAAAAGATTCCAAGTTAGCACACTCACGATATACCTCGAATCTTGCCACACAGGATTAACTTCAAGGTGTGGTAAAACCAGAGTTGCATCCACTTTTGATAGAAAAAAAAAAAAAATTCTAGAAAAGATTCCAAGTTAGCACACTCACGATATACCTCGAATCTTGCCACACGGGATTAACTTCAAGGTGTGGTAAAACCAGAGTTGCATTCAAGATTTTAGCAACAGCAACTGCATCACAAATCTTTTTTTTTTATTTTTTTATAAAGAACCAAATAAAGTTAATTAGACATCCAATTGGCTTCATTATCACAAGAAGTAATAAAATCAAGTAAATGGGCATTCTTGTGGAACCATTTTTTCCTAAAATGCATTGCTTCAGCAAAAAATTCCTCAAAATTTTAAAACTCACCCCCATCTTCTGCTGGTTCAAGCCTCCATCAAGGAACACCTGAATATAACCAGAAGACCCTGACGGTGACACTAATAAAAATGATGGAAGTGTATCAGATAACAATCAATTCACCGTCACGTAACTTAAACATAAAAAATAAAAAATAAAAAATCCCCTTCTAATCTAACCAATGGATAAGCACTCACATGATACACTTTTAGGCTCTTCAAGACAATGTTTCCATCCTTGGTTGGCTAACGGAGACCAAAGCTTGCTCTTTTTCTCAACATACTAAACAAAATAAAAGTATACACATATAAATGTATGCAATTAGAGCAAAAGCTTATATCAATTCTTAAAGCAAATAACAAATTGAGAGGAGAAAAAGGAACCAACAGGTTGGCGTAGTAAAGCCGCCTCTAGAAGACGTGAATGCATGGACTTTGGAGCATTCCACTCCTGCATTGTGTACTCATTCCCTTAGTTTTTATTGCTATATTAAAAAGAACCAAGAATTTCCATTAACAGCTTCAAAACTATTAGACGAGTTCAAAAGAAGGGACTTACGGAGAAGATGGAAGGAGAGGCACGGCCCAATGGGCCGAAGAGATCGGGCAAGGAGGCCGGTAAGAGGACGACCAGAAGTCCAGCTAGAGCGGCTCTCGGGTAGTAGTGCCCGTAGTAGTCTTTGTGGAGCTTCATTGGTCTGTTTGAGTTCGATTAGAAACTCTAAGCTTCACATTGATTGCAGTTTAGTTGTATAGGAAGAGCAGCAGAGAAGCTCACTGTCGTTAATGGATGTTGCAGAGAAATAGCACCCTGAATCGGATCTGATTTTGACGGAGATGAAGGGAAGGATGTATGGACGTTATGGTGTGGACGTCCTCATTTGATGAAACCGCGGGAGATAGAAGTGGGTGTTACTTTTCACTTCTGTGGGTTTTCTTTTGACGCAGTACGCTATTTTATTTTGAAGGGGTATTTTGGCTTTTTTTGTTTTCTTTTGTGAAATAAACACTAGCCTTAAAAAATAGATTTGAGTGCAAATAAAAAAAGCTATATAGTTTTAGTTCAAATAACATTCCATAATTGAACCTACACGGTTACACCTAATTATCTCTTTTTAGTTTCTCAAAATTCCAATCCAAGAAATGAGTATTAAGATTTCTAGAATCTCATTTTGTGAAATAAACACTAGGCGCAATCCTTCCCTAAAACAACTTGATGTGGGTTTGCCACGCTCGCACAGTGGTCACCTCACATTGTAAGTGTGAGTTTCCCCTGCTCTTTATTTTTGGGTTTGATGGAGTTGATAATTCGCATGGAAAAATTAGGTGCTCGAGAAGCATGGCAAGTCCTTTTGAACATGAGGAAAGATATTCAAGAATTTTATGAGTTGAAGCATATCAAAGTTTAAAACATAATGAGCATTCTTGGTGCCAACATCTGATGCACTCAAAATTCAGCATGAGTTTGTCAAAGTTGGTTTTCAGTAAATTTACTAACACTCTTTGTGCCACTATCTCATGCACTTAACTTGGAAATTCAGCATGACTAAACATTTAAATTACGCAACTTAGTATCTAAACTATTCTTCTATCAACACACCTACATAACACCATATAGGGGCTATATGGAGACCTGATACTATTCACAGCATTCAAATCAATACCTATCAAAATACTTATTCACAGATATCTAAGTGAAACTGACTAAGTCAATCTATGGCCTCACAAATATGAATCCTCGGGAAGGCTTCCTGTGTTGCATTTTTCCCCTTCAAGCGGAGGGCTAAGCCGAAGCCTTTTTGCAGCTCGTTGCTCTTCTTCTGACTCGGGCATCATACCATCATCAATTATCTGCACATCATCACATGAGACTGTCCTGTTGTCTACCATATCGGAATCTTGGTCCGTAGGCATATCAGTATTTTCTCGGCATGAGGGAAGTGGATCTCCATTGTCATTGCTATCATGCACCTTATCATCGTCTTGAGGACCTTCAATATCAGTATTTTCTCGACATGATGGAAGGGGTCCTCCATTGTCATTGCCATCATTCACCTTATCATGGTCTTGAGAACCTTCAATATCAGTATTTTCTCGACATGATAGAAGTGGACCTCCATTGTCATTGCCATCATGCACCTTATCATGGTCTTGAGAACCTTCAATGTCAGTATTTTCTCGACACGATGGAAGTGGACCTCCATTGTCACTGCCATCATGCATCTTTTCATGGTCTTGAGAACCTCCAATAATGGAAGCACCCTGCATCTTGCCTGAAGTAGAAACAACACCATCAATAAAAAACGTGATATTTTCCATTGGAGAACTTTGTCCATCCATTTCTTCTTTCTGAATTTGCCCCAAATCTTCCCCAACTGGATAGTTTTCAATGATCCCTATATCTTCAGAATCATCAGAGGCAATTGATGGTTCAGGTGATGAATCAATGTTTCCATTTTGTGCTTGTGCAGAAAGTACCAAGTCAAAAGAAGCCTCGGCTCCATATATTCTAGACGAGTAAGGGATGCTACAAGTTTGAGATGTCATTCCAGTTATTTGCTGAAAACCAGAGTCTCCCGTAGGCAAATAGGTGAAATGCTCTCCAGTTTCGGTGTCTTCCTGTTATGAAACAAATAGATAAGTGCAAGTATTGCATTCTCCTCAATGGAACTATGTAAAATCAAATGTATCTTCCTATAATATGTATCGCTTACCAGCCTGTCTCACAAGTTTATATAGCCTAGGATTTGTGAAGAATTGAACAAATGATTCTTAAGGCTTTTATAAACAAGATAAAAGGGACAAATAAAAGGAAGATATTTTGGGCCATTTTGAAATAATTTTTAAACAAGAGATGATTCAAAATCTGTCGCATGGTATGTCAATATCTCTCTCCAACACACACATAAGCATTATAAAGCAACACCCAAAGGAACTTTAAAAAAGCCATAAAAGCCACAATTAATAAAATCTCATGATTTTCAATCCCAATTATCTCATAATTAGAACAAGAATATTGTTCATAATAGAATAAGAAGAAACATTTGTACCTCTACTGGTGGTATAGCTCCATTAAGACGGTAAAAAGATGATTTTTGGTCAAATGATTGATATTGTCCAAATGGTAAACCTGCAGTGGCTCCTGACTCAAAAAATTCCCTGAGAACCAAGCCTGCATCATTAACACACTCAGAACTCCTTAGAGAAGATGTGGATAATAAAGTCATTTCAATCCCCTGGCCTGCTTGGGAACTGGATATATCTTCTTGGCAAGCTATAGCAGGACAGCATTGTCCTGAAAGAAACTCCCCACCAGTTTCATGCTCATTACATACCGGAGGTTTAGCCCTGTTTTCATCACTGCAAGCTGCTGATGAGACCTCCCGACAACGATTTTCAAGGAGTTCAAAAATTAACCTCTGGATTAAAGTACGCTTGAGAGAAGCCTCAGAAGGAGGAAACCAATTTGCTTTAAGCTAGCAAGAGAAGTCACAGTTATGTATGACTAACATTGAAAACATAAAGCAAGTGAAACAGCAATTAAACTATGGAAGGATTACATTAGAAAGTCTATAAGTTAAAACATTATGGAAAAAGGGTAAATGACTTGTAAAGTTGTAGGCAATGAAAACTTAATTAAAGTTTCAGCATTTTCATCTAAAACCCGACTTCATCCCAAGATCTGTTTATTTGTTTATTTCATTGCATGGCACCAGGGTTGATAAACCTTCTATTTCAGAAAAGGAAAATCCTAGATGAGAGATTCCAATGCAATTACTATGTCCACATGATACAACCACGGTATGTGGAAAAGAAGGCATTACATATGGTAGAAATTGAAATTCCACATACTAACACACACATACACACCCACATGTATGTATGCAGAAGTATTCAAACACTTGAGATCAAGCACTTCAAGAGGAAACATATCTTACTCTATGAAATTGGATTTTCATCCAATGGTTAATAGGGAAACATACCATGTACTTGAATGCTCTAATCCTTTTTAAACCATCAGATTTTTATCCAATGACTTAGAGTATGTTCTGTTTCCTATTTGGTGTTTTAACCGTCCTCCATATGTAAGTAATATACACATATAAAAGATCATATATTAAGAAAATCACAATAATTGATTTCCACTAAAAACTCATGAACAAGAATTTACAAACATCACCCTCTAAACATACATAGACTGTAACTTAGTTTTCAAAAAACAAGAAATGAAGTATGCACCACAACCAAGAGGCGCAAAGAACAGGGAAAAAAATTGAATTTTAGGGTTGTGTAAGGTTAAAAATATTCAAATACCATATTCAAATATTTCTAGAAAGTCAAGGTTAAAAATAATAACTAAATAAAATGACATTAGATAAAAACTTAAAACAAAGTAGACCACTTACAAAATTGGAGGACTTGGTTATGTTGAAAGGATTGAAATTAACAGGAACTTCTTCCAGAAAGAGCTCCAGATAGTGGAGCAAAAACAGGCCACAATCAAATGAATTTTCCTGTTGCGGTAGCTGAAAGCAATTTAAACCAGTGTCAGAAGTTTTAATATTTTATCATCAGCAAAAAAGTGAAGCCTTTTAACATTTATGTATCACAAAAGCAAAAGAAAATGAGGGGAAAAAATGTTAAAAAACAATAATTTCTTTCTATAAAGCTACCAAAAGGAGGAAATGAAAATATAATAAGGATTAGTCACAATAACCAACCGTTTGAACATCTCTCACTAATGCTCAACCAAGAACATCAGTCCATATAGCTACCAATCTTCATCTAAATCGCCCAACATTTGGACACCAAGGTTTTGTAACAATAAAGTTCGGACATATACTAGTATCAACCATAAGGTTAATAAGCATACACAACAACATGAACATATGACTCAAATGAGGCCCATCAGACTATGAAATCACTATGTCGTCTCAAAATTCAGCTACAGTACCCATAGCAGATTTTTTAAGGCAATTCTATTTCTCTTCCCTCTCTAAAAAATTTGTTAGATAAGACTGGAGCATTACCTCGAGTGGAACAAACCGCAGGTTGTGGAATTTTGATGAGATTTCTTCGGATGTCTCCTTTTTCCTTTCTTTCCACTCTTCCCACAAATAACTATAATTTCAAGGTCAAATATCAGTTTCATAATTTAGAAGATTTAAATTCCAAATTTGTGGAGGGAGAAAAGATGTAAAGAAGAAAGATGAATAAAAAAACAAGTGCAGAGCAAAACATAGTAGTTATAACCATGTCAATACCCTGTGATCGCATGGCTTGCATCCTCCTTTGTTGTTTTTATTTATTAATCATTCATCAAAATAAACTAACATTGCCACGTCCAACCTCTATCCTAAGGGGATCTTGTCAAAAAAATTTCATTTTGTTTGTTTTTTTTTCCTCCTATTGGAAGATCGAAATCCAAGACGTACCACTATCCCACAAACATTCACTAAAGCCCAACTAAGTATTCACCTCTTAAAGGTCCAACTGTGGCATAATAAATACAATAATAATAAGAGGATTATGAGAAGAAAGTATGGTGAAGGACTTCATAACACCTCTATTATTCAAAACAACACATACATGCATCAGAAAAAAAAAAAAAAAAATTTCAATAGCTAAAGATACCTTTGAACAAGATTCTTATTTGTTTTTTTTTTTCCTCCTATTGGAAGATGGAAATCCAACACGTACCACTATCCCACAAACATTCACTAAACCCCAACTAAGTATTCACCTCTTAAAGGTCCAACTGTGGCATAAGAAATACAATAATAATAAGAGGATTATGAGATGAAAGTATGGTGAAGGACTTCATAACACCTCTATTATTCAAAACAACACATACATGCATCAGAAAAAAAAAAAAAAAATTCAATAGCTAAAGATACCTTTGAACAAGATTCTTGAGACCTGTATGACTTCCTTTGATAGAATCCATGTGCAATATACAAGGTACATTAAGTGACTTGATTGGGCCCCCATCTGAAACATGACAAAAGTACATAAATAATTGGGATATAAATTCAAAGATATATGTTACACAATCCAACAAAAACTTACCCTTATGTCTAGGCAATTCACCAGGATGACATATGACTATTAGACTCCAGTGTAGACTGGTATTAAAAAGCACAAAATGACATATCAGCACTCCAATAAATTGAGCTTACTACAAGAGCCAAGCAGTTTGGGCAAGTGATCATACTTGAAGTTTATAGGAATGAAGATGTAATCCTTTTCAAATAAATCCACTTTCCTTGTCCATTTACGAACACGTTGAAAGGCAGCCCTGCCATCAGAAACACTGGATGGGTCTTTGTCCAGGTCAGCCAGCTTTCGAAAGAAAAAACTATTGAAAAAGTGGAACCTAGGCTTTTCCTCGGGTGGAATCTGATTCTTCAAATACCTGCCAATTGAGTACATTTACAAAGGAACATTTAAATTGGAAAAAAAAATTGACGAAACTTATAATCACAACAAAAATCATAATTTTGCCGAAAAAAGAGCAAAGGTCCATTGTTGACCAAGCAAGTTTAAAAATTATTTAATAAAGACCAATGACAGAGAAAAGATTGTAAATTTGGCCAGAGGCGCCCAAACCCATTTACTTTGGGCAAGCTTGGCCAGTCCTGGATTGGACCTGGGACAAGGTTTTAGGGCATGACCTGGCCCAATTTCCTTGTTTAAGGCTGGCCTTTCTGACCTAAAACAACCAGGCTTAGGCACGCTATTTAAGCCCAACCCAGTTCTTTTTGTTTTTAAAACTAAAGGGCCCATTTGGTGTTGTAGTGTTGTTTGATTATTAGTCATTCATATGAAGTTATGTACATTAATATAAATTGCACCTAACCTTCAAAATTTTCTGACCATTTGACTTTCATTGAAAATTAAAAGTTAAACACAAGATATCCCTTTATGTCCCTCCTCAAATAACTATAAATAAGGTTCAAACTCACCCATTTTTTCACACAAAAACGATTCATCCTTGATTTCTCATCTTCCAATCTGTGTTATTGGCTTATTTTTTCTATATTCGATCACCTTCACTACTATTAGAAATCATACTTTATATCTACAGGTGGCACTAGCTACTTGAAAAGACAGTCTAGAAGCTGGGTAAGCATCAGCATCCATTTTAGCAAATCATTTCTAGTGAGTCAAAAAAAAAACCGCAATGCTGTCCTATTAAGGAGCCATAACTTGTAAAAATGAAAATTCATTAAAAATTTAGGATTCAGAAAAAGATCATGGGTAGGGCTTAACATAAAGAAAATAGAATCATGCATGTGAGCTTATGTATGCAGGCTTACTTGATATAGAAGTCAATAATTGTATCATTAATGAATGTCTCTGGCTGTAAAAGATCAACATCTCTCTTACTGATGGAAACAGCATCTGAATCCCCTTTCGGATATACAACATCTTCAAATGGCTCGTCAAAACTGTATAAAATCTCAAACTTGTTCAGTATACATCATACAGTAACACCAAGACAAAAAGAAAACGAACACTAAAGCAATCATTTTTCTTTTCACAAATAGAACCAAACAAGTGTTCTACCATATTATTGGGCAACATGACAACATAAATGGTCTCCAGCAGACTCCAGCTCTATAAAAACTTAAGTTCCACAAGCAGTGAATGAAAAAGAACCACAGAAATTTATTCTTCACCCACTTGTTCTATGAGTTCAGGGAAAAAAAAAAAAAAAANAAAAAAAAAAAAAAAAAAAAAAAAAAAGCATACATCCAAATCATACAGAAATACTTCCCTAAAACTCAAAACAAAATTCATTCTAAAACAAATCCAAGAAAGTCACAGAAGTAAAACAAGCCTCATCATGTGATATCCAAGAAATTCATTTTCAACCATAGAGAATGTGATATCAATGAATATACCACAAGGGACAGAGTTAAAGCTTTATCCAATCCTCATCATATAAGAGAAAAAAAAACTTTTATACAAATATAAAACATAACAAAAAGGACTAAAGAACTCAAAAAGACATGAAAAAACATGACAAAGTATCCAAAAAGAAAAGAGAAAAAAAGGGAAAAAGAAACATCACAGAACATAGTAACAAGACAGAAATCATTCTAATTTGTGTCTTCATAATTACAATGAAAAGAAAATAGGATCACTGTAACTCACTTTGGAAAATGACGCCTCTGCCCAAGTGAATCATCCTCATCTGTCCCCATGCTACTTGCACCAAAAGGGAAAAAAAGATGAATTTAAGACTGTCCATAACTATTGAAGTAAAAAAAACTAAGAATACCCAACACACACAAATTGCTAGTACAAATTTACAATCATGACAAAGCATTTCACCAAAGACAAATAAATTGTGAATCCAGACCATTTCCCTCACATTTATAAGCTTGATATACATCCTAACAAAATTAGCATGAAAAAAAAAGGGGGGGAAGGTGGGGCGGGACATTGATATCAATAGTCCTGGCCATTAATTTATGTAGCCTATTAGCATATTGAAGAATAAAAATTACATAAGGAACGCAAAACAATATTGTATTAACCAACGCATGTTAAACAAACTTACTTTTCCACAACATCCCATGCATTCAAATATTTCACATTCAAAGACGCTATCTTTTCCTGTATCTGGAACCAGTTGGGATCCACAACTGCAATCTTCAGCTCCTCAATCCCTAAAAAAAATTTTGGGTAGCAGATAATGAAAGAAAAAAGAGAAGCCACAATCAATCAAGAGTATGAAGTCCCAAAAAGGCATATCATTAACGAGATGGGACAAAATTTAAACCACATACTGTTCAAGAACTAGAGTGATAATCTCATACTTTTTCTTTTTTTTCTAAACTAAAAAGAATCACATTTTCTCATATGACAAATACTGTTTTTAATAGGATCACACGACACATACTACTTGCTAAAAGTAATATATAAAACTGAAAGATGACTCATTGATACTTGGATAAACAAATTACTTAACGGTCTTACTGATGACTTTTAGCTAAGAAAATATTTTCCAGTTGTACTCAATATGATTAGATATGGTCTCCCCAGCATAACATCCATAACATAATCTACTCTTAATCAGTGCCTCTTTATACAACTTAAATGTCATAAAATGAGAAATGAGAATCTGTACAGAACCCCCGTGATAATTTACCAAACTTTTGCAGGGAATCGAACAGCAGGTTAAAACTAAAAGATGCTGGTGAAACTTAATGAAGAGAAAATTCCACCAAAACTACATGATGCAGTGCCAAGCCTAGTAGGTTAATGCAAAAACCAACAAAAACAAAGGAACACTACTTTGTACAAGTTCACTGACCAGAAATACCATGTGCATTATCATCTTCAGCGGCATCCTTTGATATCACATGAAGTTTTATCCAGACAAGTTCTACCTGAATGTAGTCCACACAATAAACTGTATATATTCAATACCAAGAATATATAAAAATCGGCAATACCAATAGAAGAGTTTCAGTACTCACGCTTTCAAACCACTGACACTCAACATTGACGAGATCATCAACTCCCCATTCAAAATTAAAGATATTGTCATTTTCAGATGGTGCTGGACCACTGATTTTGATACAACTGTCGGAAAACGTTAATTGGGGCTCTGTACAATAATTATCCCGATAAAGAACATAATCAGGATAAAGAACAACTGTCATATTTACGTCATCCTGCATATTTTGTGAATAGATAAACGTCACAATTAAAAAACATTCTAGCACTGAACAAACATGGTATCCAGTTATGTAGTTATGTAGACAAACAAAATCATATGCGTTGGAAGGGTGATAGAAAAGAAGAGAAGATTACCATTCCCATATTGCCTGAGCAAAGACCCAATTTGTAAGTACCCAAAGAAACTGAAAGTGAACAACAAATAATAGTAAGAACACAAAGGTGCACAACAAAAATGCCTAAGAAAGGCGCACACTAAAGAAGATAGGCATAAAAATCCTCCAATTAACAAAAAAATACCATCCTCCTCTTCAATTTCAGAAGCATGACTCGATGGAGACCCACTCATGCTTTCATCAGGATCTGAAATCACATCAACTGGTTCATTCTGCACAAAAATCAAATTATGTAACCATAAATTGTATTGTTAATTTTTGCATTAAGGATAAACTTTGGTAAATATGTGGCAGTTAAAGTACACTGGATGGAGACACTGGAAGGGCACAGTCTAACTGGCTTTTCCCAAGGAAAGGCAATGTGGCATTTGAACCGCTTCTCTCTGATTCAGAAAGAAAACTTCGTGATCCATGATAATTTAATTTGGACTCAGAGTACTCTTCATGACTCAAACGTTTGGATTGTGGGGCAGAATCCAATTCCAGATGATCTTTCTCGGTAGCAAGCGTCTCTTCGATTGTGCCCAGAGGGGAATGTGAATTAGCATTATTGGAACAATGATCATAGCCAATTGCATCAACATCTACACAAGGTACGCTGCTAATTTCTTTTGTTTGAATATTGGCTCCCTGGGAAACTAGAAGCACATCTAGATGAATTAACATAGTTTGAATGGTAATACTGATGGTATACATCAATCATCTTTAGCTCAGCTGACTTCAAAAATTAAGAGAAACGAAACAAGAGGAAAAACAACACCAACAACAACAACATATGTTACATATCAACAAGATTCAGAGAGCTATATCAACCAAAACTGGACAAATGAATGCATAAACAAACATTCACAAAAAGTGAAAACCCATTTTGAACAAGGGAACTGAAACTATCGTGGATTTTATGTACAGTCAGAGCTTAATAACATGTTAATAAGTTTATACTCTTTACATTTAAAAAATTATGAAAAAAATAGATAACTGTAAGCAGCCTTATATAATGAATATATGATTACCAGGATATCCATCTCTGATTAACTAGTTGTTTCAAGTATATATCCCAAGTAGCCAAATAATTTTCTGCTGGATTACTCTTTTCTAAAATATTATTAACCAAAATTTACAGATTAAACAATGCCATTCATTTCAGCAACCAAATGCCATATTATCAAATTACTTAATTCTCGTGAACAATCAATTTACTCATAAAAACAGACTTATATGAAGAACCCAAATTTGAAATTATTATAGTAGTAAGTGGGTAACTGCTAACTGATAATTCGAAGAAGTAACATAAAAATTCAGACAAAGTACTGAACTTTCAGTCATTTTCCAAGTTTTTGATTTCCAAAAGATTCCAGGCAATCAAACAGGAAAAAGTAGTAGTATTAGACATTGGGGACGTGACGTACCACACTCGAAAAGCTTGTACTTCAAAATTGGGTCGTTATCGGGGCTAGGGCTTTTGCACTTTCCCGGACATTTCCCGACGATCTGTTCGGTGAGCTCATCCTCTTCGAGGCCTCTACGCGGGGAGCTGCTCTTCATGGTGAAGCAGCTAAGGTCTTGGAATCGAAACTCGGGCGAGTCGAGCGACTCAATGAGTGAGCATTAGGCTTTGTGGAAACTCGGTCAAATCAGAGAGAAAACAATGTGCGACGAGAGCTGAGAGGGTTTTGGCCGCGTTGAAGCGTGTTGTAATTTGTAATGTAACTAACCAATCGGTGACAACTGTTTTTTGCCCTTTTTTTATTTTTTAAATGAACGCTATGAGGGGATTAATTTACACGTGCATTGGTGGCGCGTGCAAAACACTGCCCACCATGACAAAATCGGAGTAGTGGAGTAATGCAAATGTATACGTAGGTTATGTTATGTATCAATTTTCTATTTTTCTTCTTTTGAATGTATAATGCCATAATTGATAGGAAGACATTCCTTTTTTCTTTCATCTTTTAGATTGTTCCATTTTAATTCAAACAATGCAAAATTTGAAAAGTTTGCCTCTCAATTTTGTACTAATAAGTTGACTTCTAAAAATAAAATATTTATTTTGAATCAAAATAAAAAATATCAAACAATTTGTAGACCAAATAAGACGTAGCAAATAATAAGTTAACAATTTATATAATTTCACCCAACAGATAGTTTAAAAAATACTTTATTTGTGTTTTACATAATTAAAAATTATTGAGCTAAAACCCTATCTTCCAATTAATTTCAAAGAAAACCCAGATACCATGGCTCATGAACGGATGAACCCCAAGTTATGCCACAGAAATTAGTCGGCTCATTGTGTTCTGTTTTGTTTATTTACCTTTTTTGGGATGAAGATGATGAATATTTGATGTGACCAGATATTGACATCTTCTTTCTTTATTATTACCCTCTCTGCTTTTCTTAATTTTCCCGAACTCATTGGCCGTACATCAATGCACTTGAGATGATGGATGCTATCTCCACCGTCTATTTTTAAGGCGGTAAAAGATGTGATATCTATAAGGAGTAAGTCAGGCTGAATATGAGAACCTTTTCTTTAATGAAAAAGATATATAAATTTTTATTTTCTTCATTTCAATTGGTATTTGGTATAGACATGGAAATTGACTCTACGGTGGACAAGTTCGCATTATCTTAAAAGAAATACATTTATTTATTTTAATCAGGCTCGAAAAAGCCCAACAAAATCCTCAATGAGAAGCTGATCATAAAAAAATAGAGGATTAAAAAAGGGCCCAGCCTGAGTGCCCCACATCATAAAGCCCATCAACAACAAATTATTATTATTTTTTCTTTGTTAGTTTGTTCTATGAAATTTAACCAAACAGTTTTCCACATTTTTCCCAAATTAATGGGGTGTTCCACCCTCTTTTCAAGCACAACAATCAATTACATAAAATAAAGTCTTATGTAATAAATAATTTACAATAATTAAGTATAATCATCTTTTTTTGAACAAAGGGTTGTCGCAAATCTAAATACATTACACAATACCGGCTACAAGTATGCAACATATAAATTATAAAACATATTTAAATTAAGCAAGTTACTCTACTAGCCATGTATTCCAATTTGCTACCAAACCAAGTTATACACACGACATAAAATTACTCGACATTATTTGTTAATTATGATATTCTATAATATATATATATATATATATATTTTTTCTCTAGAAAACACTTTTGTAAATTTCAAAATTTACGTATATTTGACAAAGCTTTGACACAGCACCCACATGGTGTTGAAATGTACAGCAGCCAGTTCAAATGTGTTATAACTAGTTCAAGTGCTCATTCAGATAGTGTCAATGCTCTATCAGATATTCGCAAATTTCAAAATTTATAAATGCATTTTCTAAAAAAAAGTGATATATATACTTACTTCCATCTTTCTTTGCATTCTAGCCAAATAAAGGAAGCCTGAAATTTAAAGAAAAATTGATAAGCAATTTCATTAAATATCAAATAGAAAAGAATTATAAGCATCATAACATTACCATAATCAAAATCCAACTTACAAAACTATAAATACTAAATGCGAAATGCTTAAGTGCAAAAACATAAACTTTAAGTACTGCTTTTAAATAGTAGATTTAATAGTTAAAAATAGTATGAGAATTGTAGATTATCCCATTTGTAATCAATTTCTGTTCACTCGCATTTCCTTTTCAATCACTCTACCCATCCCAAAAATCCAAATTTCTATCTTTCTACTCCAATTACAATCACATGTATTGTATGTAGTATTATTAATGAGATAAAGGTAGACAAGGGTTTACATGTCTCATTGTTATTGATACTTGATTTATTTAATTATAGTGTGTGTGTGTATATATATATATATATATATATGTTCTAAAAGAGCAAATTGAAAGCAAAGCTCACCCCAGTTTGAGAGATAATGTGTCCGAACAGTCATCCTCTACCGAAGGAGCACTATTGGAGTTGGTGACATCTGTGGCAGAGTCGGATGATATACCCTCTTCTGTAATTAAGTTATCCGACTCCAAAGGGACACCTTTGTTTTCAGCAGACAACATCAACATCTATAAATTGCACAAATATCATCAAAATTTAATATGAGCCTTCCAAAACAACAACAACAACAATAATAATAATAATAGATAAGTATTAACAACAGTCATAGTTGATTACCCTCTGCCTCAATTGCTTGTTCGCTTCTTTCAGCTCAGCTCCCTGCATTTTTAGGTAGTGGGAGAAACCAAACAAATGAAAAATGAAAATTAAACAATAATAATACACTTTTAGGGTATGTTTGGTATCCTTTTCAAAGTAACTATGCATATAGTATTACTGTTATGTCTAAATTACTGACCTTTCTTTCAAGTTCCATAATCTCACTCATAATCCTTTTTTCCTGAAAGTAATGGAAGTTCTGCATTTAGATATTTCTCCATAGACAATAGAGATGCATATATATATATTAGAATGGATAATTAATGCTATAATACCAGATAATGTGCCAATACACACATGTTAGTTTATCACTCGGTACAAATAAAAAAAGTTCAGGATGGTCTCAAATTTGAACAAATGAAAATGCTTGCAGCCTTGGACATGCAAAAAAACAAAATGTAACAATAAATTTGATGAATGTGACAGTACTCAACATGAAAATACCCTATATGTTCTTATAAAACGATTTATTAGCACAAACCTTAGTTTCAATCACCCGACTAAGTCCTGCTTCAATAATCTTTTCCAGCTTATGCAACTCTTCAACATCCAAATCCTCAAGTTCCTCTCCCTGCATCTGCCTGTAGGAAGAAGGCATGCTCTCCAATTTCAGCACACCCATAGAAAACAATACCTAGCCAACTCAACTCAACCATATTAATTAATTACCTTAGCTGGTGGCTCTTGTCTGCAAGTTCTGCACTCAATTTGATGACATTTTCCTTCTCTAGCTAAAATGAGGAATGAAATCGTAATTTAATTTATTAATCTTAATCTTCATAATGAAAACTTATAAACAAATAACATAATGAAAAGATCAAGGTAGAAAAGAAATTATTTTAAGCCACGTGAGATTAGTGCATTTAGCCAAAACAGTATTCTGGAAGCGAATGAATATACTGTATGGAGCCTAAGTCATCATATGCATTCAGTTATCAAAACTCGACTCTCGAGATCAGACATTGATGAAGTCTAGCAATCCTTCGATGTCTAAGCATCGAAAATGATCACCAAAAACATCAACTAAAGTCTGAGCTTTGACCAATTCTAAAATAATACTGGATTAAGAACTTGGAAGAAATACTAGTCCCTTCAATAATTGGTCCACATAACAATATAACAAGCACCAATGACAAATATCTCTTTGGGAAACATGTAATGCCCCACAGCTTGATTGTAATGAAAAAAGGAAAAGATACAAGCGTGGGAACTATTCAAGTGAACTGAATTACCTGCAGCTCAAGGGATGGCTGGTCCAATTCATCAGCATTTTTAGAGTGCGATTTGTACCTTGCAATCACATCCTTGGTGCTTCACAACACAAAAGGATCAAATAATTAGAGTGTTTTCAGGCATGCGGTCATAGAAGACGATGTACTCATAAAAAGGAATTAATAGGTGCAAGTGAACATTAGAGTCAATTATTATCACATATAGAGGATCAAATTAATGAATGTGACCAAACAAATTACTCTGCTGAGACTTAAATTTGACCCACTTGCATTTGCAAACAGATACAGCACTAATTTTACAGTAGAATTGATTGGGTTCATTTTCTTTACATAAGCCTGATACATATAGTAATGGTTATATGGGTTTCCGTGTGTGTGTGTGTGTGTTTTAGCACTATTTCAAGATGAGACCAGCTTCTAGGGGAAAAGATATTCTGGGTATGTTGGTCCATGGCTGAACTAGAAAAGCCAATATTAATAATTATCTGCAATTTTTTTAACTTTTGGAAGAGGTTCTTTAGAAATTTTATTTCCAATTAAATTGCAGACCCAGAATTTGATTACCAATACTAGTGCAGACCTAGAATTTGATTTCCAATAATATTGCAGACCAGAAATGGTTGCCCATAAAATAGCCAATCATCACAAGAGAGCCAAGAACCTCATTTACTTGCTTAATATAAAAAGGGTAATAATTTTAAAGTCATGAACTTCAATTGAATTGTGATTGTAAACAACCACTTTGAACATAAATGCAACAAAAGAACTTTGTAGAATTTTTTGCAGCAAACAGTAAAAAACAGAGGAACTATTACAGATTTAGAGATTTAGACTAATCAACAATTAATTAGCGCTGTTCCAGGTAGAATTAGAAAGAGTTCAATCAAAAATGGTACATGCCATCCCAACCATATGTTTAAAGAATGGTCCTAATTGCTGGCAAAAGCAACCAAATCTCAGTTTTGGGTCTCCAACATCATTTACCAACGATTACAAGCAGACTTGGCTTAGCTCAAACATGATTTTTGAGCTGATTTATAAGATACAGTTTTTTGACGGAGAAATCATATGAATAAAACGAGTAAAGGTCATCAGTCCAAGAAAAAAGAAAAAAAAAGGAAAGACTAAATGGGACAGGATATTTAGAATGCAAGACAAATGAAAAGTGAGGGTTAAAAACTATCAAATCCACTAAGTACAAATAAAAAGTGAGAGCGTGAAACCATCAAATCAATTAAGTACAGCTCACTTATTTAAAAAACGATTAGATAAGATTCAATTTCTTTTCACATAATTTTAATATATATACTATTCTCATCTATGGATGATATTCAGACTTATTTTATAATAAACCATCAGCATTGTTCCTAAGTTTTGTGTTTTCAACATTACATCTTCAACTATAAGAGGTAGTCCTGTGTTCATGCCCACCTACCTCTCGCTCAAGCATGATACTTGAGCTCATATACATGCTACTGTTTTTACTTTTCACGGGTAGACATCATATGCATAATGAGCTAAGCTTGTGAAACTTTAAGCACAATTCGAAATGTTTTAATCAGATTCCTTGATACACTTGATGGATATTCTATTCTAGAATATCATTACTTTTATAAGACGGCTAAGATATTTAGAGTAAAGCAAAGCGGCAAACCAAAGTCAGAGTGTGAGACCATCAAATCAACTATAAGCATAAAACTCAAACATGTATCATTGCATCAGCAAAATAAGTATAAGACTCGTTGCATATGTGTTGTTTTTTATCTTGTTGCTGGGCCTCTTTTTCATTCTTTGTGAACACTTGCTAATTGCTACCGTACATTAAAGAGTCAAATAAAAATTCAAATTCAAATTTGCAAAACTATGGGATTCCTATTCATCATTAGTCCCATTCATTAAGGTTAATTCATTGGCTTGCTAAATAAGATAATTCTTTCCTTTTCTTTCATATATTAGAAATATAATTCTTTTAGTGTGGTTAAAAAAAGAGTTTCATTATAAGGATTGTTATTTGCACCCAAAAATAAGATACTTGCAATCCTCATGTGTGAGTACATGGAACAATGTGATCAGATGCTTAATTATTTTGGAGTGCAAATAAAAAAATTCTGTTATATAAAATATTATTCTCCCCATCAGATGTTTAATTATTTTGGAGTGCAAATAAAAAAAATTCTGTTATATAAAATATTATTCTCCCCTATTTTAATGCAATTTCTTTTGCTATAACTTTTGAAAATCTATAGAAGTTGTATGGGTATTAATACTCTGCGTCAATCTCGCAACAATGTATGAAAGCTTAGACACACTTTGTAATGGCCGGATCATATCAATCAAGAAACACTTAATTCGATGTAGTGCATTGAGCATTATTTCTTGGAAGCTCCAGATATCACATGTGATGAGCCTTCGACATCGTCTTACCATCACACGTTGTGATTCAAAGCACGTGGTCAAGTACCTAAAAACCATCTAGGTATCTCTTATGAATTAGCTTTGGTTGATGTACCCACAATAAAAGATGATATATGATCCATATCATGAACAACTTTGAGACTTGATTCAAGAAACCAAACCAATTGGTAATAACAGAATTAGCCCAAACCCTTATAAATTACTATGTATGGTCTCACATTTTCAATGTTGGATCTTTCTCTTAACACACCCGCACGTGTGGGGTCACTTAAGCTTACAACATGAATAATTCATATTGAGTAACGTGGAGCCATTAGGCTAAACACGTGAATAACCTACTTTGATATATACCATTCAATAATCTAGATATTCATTTAAAAAACCAATTGGTAACACGAGGAATAGTCTAAACCCTTATAAACTACTACACAAGGCCACACATTTTTATTGTGAGATCTTTCTCTCAACAGCTTAGAGCAACCGTGCCCATGAGAATCTCATCTCCAAGTAATATGAAACGAGAAAGGAATGGCAATTCTATAATGATCAATTCCAATTGCTTGTAAGACCTAGCACCCTTAGAACATATGCACAATAATAACCTTAGAAATTCCCAAAATCGACTGACAAACTACGAATATCATTAAAAATACCAATCTAACGATTCAACTCCAAATAATGACTTCATAAAGAAAAACCATAAGCATTAAGGACACAATGGTTTTTGTCAACTCTGCGATCAATAAAGCCACAGTTCCAAGCAATATCCTTAGGCACATGCAGTTGAAGGGGAAACCAAATTAATTGTACTTGGCCAAGTATCTCAAACAATTACTTATCTTATTAACCAACTGCCAATTCCAAATCATAATCTTTTCCCTCTTGTCAGCACTCCATCTCTTCATTTTGAGCAAATCATAAATGTTTCTTTTCTTGTACCAACTAGCCTACCCACATGGAACTTACGGCCCATCACTTCTTGTAGGGTCATGTCTGAATCTCTTCATTTGTCAACATTATCGATATCCCTCGATCTCTACCATACCCCCAACATTTCAATCCATATTCCCTAGTCTCTCATGTATTGGATTATCTCTATGCCTATATATCCAAACTCATCTCATAGCTAGTCACTCTCACCTCGCAACATTTTCATGCCCAAACTATCTCTTGAAACTAGTTTACGTCTTGACTCAATGTCACACCATGCATGCATGTTAAAGTAAGTTGGAGTTGTCCTCGATCTCTTTCACTTTCACTAGCAGAAAGATAGCCATAAGACTCAAAAGGAAAGTCAAATAACACTAAAAATAAAAAATGATCCATGTCAAAAAATCACACACACCATTACATGTACCATACAATTCTTTTTTATTTTCCTTAAGAATATTATAAGTTTTGTAGTCATCTATTTTGTTTAAAGCATGCATTAAATAATTGCACATCTCAAAATTTGAGTGGTCAAAACTATTTAAAGTTTTTGCTTAATTTTTTCATTTCATTTCCAATTATGATTTTAAAGTGGTTAAATAAAATACAAATTTAAAAAGGATTTTCTATGCTACCAATGGAAGAGATATTGTTTTCTAGAACCACACTTTTCCAGCCTTCTCAATTATAGATAAGGTTCTATTAACTGGGTGTTCTAACTAGGATTTTAATAGATTTCAAAGGAGTTTGTAGATTCCATAAATTTCATAGATTTCATAGAATCCATCAAAATTCAAGGAGAATTAGCTAAAATTCTCATGGCCTTTGTTATTTGAATAAAATCCATCCAAATTCACCAAACTCCACCATTTAATGAAATATGAATTTTTTAGAACACCTAAATTTCTACAGAGACTATTAATCTGAATTGGGAGCACTTAGATTTTTATTGAATCCATTAGAATCCTAATTGAGAACACCTAAATTTTTTTAGACTTAAAATCCATAAAAATCCCAAATGGGGACACCCCCTACTATTTTGGTAAATCAATTTCAGGATTTTTGTTTGTTTGCAATTTTTTTTAGGTATAAATGTCTAATGAAAGATACGAATTTGGAGTTGAAGAACTTCATAATAAATAAAAGATAAGAAAACTCATTAAGTTTGCATAGAGAAAGTTAATAATCTAGCTAGTATCACAAACAGCAAGAAGGTTCTCACCCAAAAAAGAAGTAAGAGGGTTGTCTTCAAGACAAAGTCAAAATATTAATAACTTATTATATATTAAGATGAGTAATGATGGGCCTCATTTTGTAGCGGATCAGCCATGCAATAGAAAGCACTTTTAGTACAAAAGATGAAAAGCACTAGTTCTCGATCACAATAAACAGAAGAAAAAAAAACTTTTAGTTGTACCACTAGTTATGCTACCATCATTAAATCCATATTCATATATAAAGAAAGCATTTTTAGTTGTACGACATTGAAAACAAGAATGTTATTTACTTAAAATACATTGAATGTTTTTGGCCAATGATGTCTTAAGTCACCTATGCAGATCCATTTGCTTTCTTTCTCTTTCCAAAAAAATAAAAAACTTTTTGAAATTTATAAAATTTTATAAATTATCAAATAGTTACATATTATAATTTATAAATAGTAACTAAAAAGAAATTATCAAAACCACTTGTTTCTGCAATATATGCACTGGATAAATACTATCATAGCATGAAGAGTTTATTTTTTCTATTATATTGACAAAGAATCTTGCAATGCCATGTTCGGGTTAAAGAATTAAGACCACTTAGGCACGCACTTGGGTATAGTAATTTACTTGAAACAAACAATTAATTACAAAAAAATATAAAGCTTAATTAAATTCTTATTCCATGTGTACCATCAATTCTCATCCTCCCTCGATCGTCTCCTCTCATGCATGCATGCACACGTCAGGAAAAGTAGGTTTTAGTTTGAAATTTTAATATGCCAGAAATCCATGCATGAATAATGAAAAAAGCACGTTAATACGTTATATATATATATATGTATGTACTTATGGTCGTCACTCATTGGCCCACTCGAAGCAAATGCATATTCCCGTTGACAGTCTTGAAGCTTCGCTATGAGGTATTCCAATTTATTATCAAATCACTTTAATTCCTAGTATGAAAATTCCAAATAATATAATGCTTGTAATCACATTTACAAACATTTTAACTAAAGTGGGAGAAAATATACATATATTTTTTGAATTTCAAAAAGAGCTATGAGAGGTAATCAAGAAAAAGTCAACCCAAATTAAATTAGCTCCTAAAAATTTCAAATATATATACCAAATTACCAACAAATCAAATATTAAGGAATATTTTAGGAACAAAAGATATCATAAAAATGTCAATTCATAATTATGATGCTAAAAGGACTCAAATAGTTTTAATTTGATCTTACAGCAGGGTCAATATATATATATATATTGACGGTAAAGCAAGACTTTACATATATTCCCTATATGACATGAGATACTCTCAACACTCCTTTTATGTGTGGCATGACTCGAGCCAAATATATTGACAACTTTTATTGCTTGACGTGTAGTTGTTGGACTTAACATGTGAATTGTCTGCTCTGATACCAAAAAGAAGTTAAAGCATCCAATCCAAACCAATTCACAATAAATAAAGACCGTAAAATGAAAGATGTTATTCTATTGAATCTGTTAATGATAATAATTAAGCAGCAAGACAAGTTACAGAATCTACAAAGACAAATTACGTATTTAGGAAGACATATAATTAATCTTCATGTAAAAAACAAATTAAGAATATAATCACCAATCACTCATAGTTTGGGAATAATTACATGTATTTGTGTGTTCGAATAAGTTTATCTTAAAATTTTATATCGAATGAAGAGGCTGTGGGACCGGAGATGCAGATGAAGCTGGTACGGACACCTAGTATCAGAGGACACATGTACTACTGTACCACCTTCTACCACGACACATGTTATGCTTTTGAGAAGCTTGAGACAGATGACTAAAAGCGAATCATTAATTCAAGATTCGTTTCTTCAACACAATAAAATACATACATGTCTGTGTATACATGTATATAATATCATCGATCACACATAAATAATCTAGATTTCTTGTAATTCATAGCCAGCTAGAATTAACAAAGATATGGAATTTCCATAAGGGTCTCCTATGTCCATATATATTGACCCAAATGACTCTCTAGCTGACACACACAGAGATATAGTATCATGCATGTATGTATGATACTATATATAAAGTAAACAAAATATACATGTCTATGGAGCACTAGAGGTACCTGGAGCTGGAGTAGTCAAAGAGCTTGCCAGTAGCAGAGAATATGATGACAGAAACATCAGAATCACAGAGAACTGAAAGCTCTTCGGCTTTCTTGAAAAGCCCTCTTCTCCTCTTCGAGAAAGTCACCTGCCTCGCTGGCAAGTTGTCAATCTTCTGGATCTTGATCTTGTTCATCTTATTCAACATGAAAACCAAACCCACTTCACATACTCATTCACTCAAACTCTATGTGTGCACACAGAATCACAAGAATGTACGTATATATAAATGGACCAGATTCTAAAAATTATTCAGCTTTTGGCCAAAAAAGGAAAAAAATTAATTATTCATCTGAAACCCTAGCACATATCCAAATATTGAAGAGACCCAGAAACAATAGCTCATGAAATGGAGCTAGATCACAGAAATTAACGTCTTTTCTTTTTTGCTCTTATTGTTTACCTTCTGTTTTTGGGAGGAAGCTACGTCTGACCAGAACTCACTGGAGAGAGAGAGAGAGAGAATTGAAGGAAGAAGAGGCGGTTGGCTGTTCAATATGGAAATATTGTTAAATTTTCGATTATTGCACTTTTGGTAATTTTCTCGCATTGATTTTTCGAATAGGACGGACATCACAGCATTTGAGTAGATGAATGAGATCTCCACCGTCGATTGAATGAGATCTTCGATTCTTTATGTAAAAGTTGCGAGTAGATTGATTCGTTTTTATGTGGACTAGTATCCCTTACCGCCATGCTGCTGAGCTGGCACTTAAACTTATGCCACCGTTTGCCACGTGGATATGTCTTTTCACTGGTGATCTCATGCCCACTCGATTTATCGCGACAAATTGGACGAAACTAACCTTCGGCTTCATTCACTTTGTGTTCGTGTGTGGTTTTTTAGCAGCATGAGAGATATTTTTCAATAGAAGATATGTAAACTTGTATTTTGTCCGTTTCAATTGGCAGGGTGGGACCCCTAAAGAAAATTTAGGTTGGTATTATCTAAAACAAAAGTTGTTCATGTTCGAGAGAACCCGACAAAATCCTCAAGTATGGCCTCCGGGGAGTGCCCCACATACCTAATTAAGCAATCAATTAATGGAAAGTTTTCATTTAGATATGTTTCTCTATAGCCATATTTAAATTGAAAAAATATTTAATATCATAGTTTCTAAATTTGCATGTGTTTATTGTACACATGTTAGCTCATCAGTTGTTAAAAATAAATTTAGTCTAGAATTAACCCAAATTATAAAACAAATAAATTTGATGAGCATAACATATATTTTAAATACTCAACCCGAAAGTACACTATGCTTACCACAAACCTTAGTTTCCATCACCCGATTAAGTTCTGGGAAAGAGAAGGTTTCAATCACCCGACTACGTTCTGCTCAAATCCTCTTTCCCAGCTTCTGCAACTCATCTATATCAAGCTCTTCAAGATCCTCGATCTCCGATCATCTGCCTATTACAAGAAGCTTATTTAATTATCTTATTAATGAATTACAACTTAATTACAACTTAATAGCTTCTTTATTACCTTATCTGCCTACTGCCGCCGATGGCTCTTATCTGCAAAATCCTTGCTCAATTTGATGTTATTAACCTTCTCCATCTAAAATTAGTAATGAAATCGTCATTTATTTTATGTAATCTTAATCTGGATAATAAAAAGCTTTAAACATCCAAACAAACAAAAGACCAATGTAATATAAACTTCTGACAATACAACGTTCCTTGTAATTAACTCATTAACATTTGATTATTACTATATCTCTACCAGCAAAATAACTTGCAAGAATTTGAAATTGATTAAAATTACGGGTGGGCACAAATTGGTTGGTATCAAACTAAAGCTCAATCGATATTTTTGGGTTACCCACCTCTAGAAATTGATGAATTGACTAAAAAATCATTGATGAAATTTTGATGAGGTCAGCAATATCCTTGGATGTCTAAGCATGAGAAATGATCCAAAAAAATGATCCATAAATATCCTTGGATGTTGTGGGTATGTTGGTCCAAGGTTTAAGTACTAGTAGTACTAGAGAAGCCAATATATGATAATCCTCAGATTTTCATACTAAAAGGGTTCTCCAAACTATAACTTAATTTCCTACAAAGGGGTCCCCATTAAAAATAACCAATAATCTAAAGAAAGCAAAGATGGTCCAGTAATTAACCAACCGCAAACTAACTTGTAGAATTTATTACAGAAGAAACATGAACAGTAAAAAAATAAAGCAACCAAAGAATAATACGTGGCTCAGTTTGTAGTTGGAGGAGTTTTTCCAATCTCTTCTCACATATACATATCATTTTTAGTATTTTCAATTTAATTTATGAATTAATTCTTTGTTTATTTAAAATGAAAATGCCAAAAAGACATGCTTTTATGGAAAGGGATTGAACTTTTTCAACGAGGGATTAAAGACTACGTGGCTTACGAATTATCTTTGACCAAAAAAATAATATTAAAGGATGGTGCCGTTCAGTACTGTTCCTGATTAAGAACACCATCACAGCCATGGCTTTAAAGCTTATTCTGTTGCACACAGAAGCAACAGGACTTCTGACAAGCATAGAGTTTAAGTGACTTCTGACATGACTTCAAGCGTAAAGTTTAAGCTCAAGCATGACTTTCGAGCTCGAATGTATATGGTTTTTTACGGAGAAATCTCACTTGCATAAAATGACTAAATTAGCTAAGCTTGCGAAACGTGGAGCTATTTGCAGGTTAATTTGATGATTGCTTAATTGCGCAAATCAAAATCTCTAGTCAGATTTCTTGATGGTTAATCTCTTCTAGAATATTATGATGAGACCAGAACATAAATAAAGCAAACTAGAGTGAGAGTGTACAACTATCAAATCAACTAGTCGGCCTCATATATCAACAAAAAAATAAGTGAGACTTTAGAAACTTAAGCTTTTTGGGCAAATCAAAATATGTTTATCCTATTCTATCATCATATGTGCTTAAATTTTGGAGGAAATTAAAAATAATATGTTTTACTCTATGATTATCACTCACATTTTATACATTTGCACTCCTTTTTGTGCTTTTATGTCTTAATAATTGAGCAAAATGAGAAGAAAAATAAAATAGAAAAGTACAAGTATACAAATCAGGAGTGCTAAAACCGCTATCCTTAGTTCATAGAAGAATACAAGCATACAAATTTAGAGTGCGAAAATCGCTATTCTTAGTTTATCTCATTTTCATTTTCTTTCAATTTTATCCTGTTTCATTCAATTCTATGCACCAAACAAAATTTTAAATTATTACATTCATTTTCTTATTAAATAAGCCTGAAATATAATAATTTTCTAAATTTTTAATTTTTACAAATTTTTATATTACTAAGCCTTCGATAATGTTGCTAATTTTTAATAGCTGATCAATTCTTACAATAATCAGTACCACTTTCTCCGTTGTTTTTTACTCTATTTTCTAATAAACTTAACCTCATAAGGCAAAATGATTCGTTGAGACCTTATATTAAATTTTAAGCCCAAACTCAAAATTTCAAAATTAATACTCAACATAAAAGCAAACAAACCAAATTTGATTGCTTTAAAAAAAAAATTGTATTGTTCAGTGGCTGCCGAGCGCTCGACATCTACAATGAAAATTTATGGTTTTTGCTCTTAAAAAGGATTATATATATATATATATATATATATGTAAACCTAAATGATAGACTCTTAATATGCTTTTATTTTTGGAATTAAAAAAGATAGGCTAACATTGAACTAGAGGCTTCTCACAACCCACTATGTAAACCAAGAAAACAGTTTCAAATTCAACAAACAATGGGTAAAAAAAATGATAATATGCCTTAAGAGCATTTTAAGAAATCTCTAAATCTGAATTTTCATTAATAATGAGATTGGTGAGTTGACAAGTAGTCAAAGGGTGAACCCACAAAGGAAAAAAGACTAATTTTCATGGTTGCATATCAATTACTATTTTTTGGGAATAATCCCTAAATAATTGTATGATAGTTAAATAGAAAGATTTTAACTAACTGAAACTTTTAACTTCTAGCAAAACACCAATTGAGATATCACATATTTCCATATAAAAATAAATATTAGTGACCAAAAATAATAATGCTTAAAAAAAGTTAAGAAACCATTTCGTGCAATATATACACTGGATAAAAAATATCATCATATATGCAATGTAATTTGGATCACATGACAAAGGAGCTTGAAATGCCACATGTTGGGGACAAAGAAAATTATTTAGGAATGCATTTACGGTAATTTACTATAAAAAAAAATTACTATAATTGTTTTCAATCGGTAAATTCAAAAAAAACATATATAACCATATGTAAATTCTTATTCCATGGTCAACATTAATTATCACGCTCCTCCTTCTTCCTCTCATGCATGCACACGCCATGGAAATTAGTTTGAAATCATTTTTTTTATGCAAGAAATTCATGCATGGCTCGAGCACTCATTGTCGTACTCGAAGAATATGCATGCATGCATATTCCTGCTGAAAGTAGTCTTCAAGCTTCACGATATTGAATTCCAATTTATCATCAAATCACCTTAAGTCCTAGTAAGAAAATCCAAAGCATATAATATAATACTCGCAACTCCAAGTCTTCAGCAAATTGTGGTCACATTTACAAACATTTTATTTTAATTGGGGAGAGAATTAATTATGCAAATTCTTATTTTAATGCATGATATTCAACATCAGAGTCTGAACAGGAATATATATATATATATATATTCCGAGCTGTTTTTGACAAAAAGAAAAAAAATAATTACCCTATAATAAAGATAGGCTTCATTATATAAGCCACTCTATATGTATTTTGATGAGAAAGCAACAAGATACAGAACTATCTTTGATTCCTGGCCCATTTTTGAATCCTGGGTCCACACTAAGCTATTGTCTTAATCGAAAAACGAAACACTTCAGACACATGTACGCCTCGTACTGCCTACTACTACCATCTATGTTATCGCTTTGATCAGAATCTTTATATAGTTATATCTCTTAATTAAAAGCTAGCAGCTTCTAGATTCTCCCTTCCCTTAATAAACACCATAAATAAATAATAGTCTATGTCTCGTAGCATATAATATTGACCCAAATGACTCGATCTCTCTCTCTCTTTCTCTAAAAATAATTGAGTTTTTTTCGAGGAAGAAATTAAATTCAAAATAAGATATCTCATATATGTATATGGAGCTCTAGATCGAGGTACCTGGAGCTGGAGTAGTCATAGAGCTTAGCAGAGAAGACGATCACAGCAACTTCAGAATCACAGAGAATTCAAAGCTCTTCGGCTTTCTTGAAAAGCCCTCTTCTCCGGCCTCTTCGCGAAAATCATCTGCCTCGCTGGCAAGTTTTCAATCTTCTTGATCTTGACCACCTTATTCAAAATCAAAATTAAACCAAACCCACTTCATATACTGATTCATTCAAACAGACAGTGTGTGCACAAATGGACCAATTTTAAAAACTATTGAGCTAAAAGTTAAAACCCTAGCATATATCCAAATTTTAAAGAAAACCCAGAAAACATAAATAGTTTATAAGACAAAAATTAGTGGGTTTGATTTCAAATGTTTGTTTTTTTTCTCTTTTTTTTTAAGTTTACCTTTTTGGGAGGACTTAGCTGATGAAGGTTTGGTCCCGCCTCAATTAGTCAGGCAGCGAACTGTGTGGAGAGAAAAAAACAGAGAGAAATGAGAAATAAGGACATCGCTTTCTTTATTATCCTCTGCTTTTATTTCGGAAATTAGTCGGTTTATTTTGCTCTGTTTTATTTGTTTACCTTTTTTGGGAGGGAGATGATCAATTGTGTAGGAGAACACGAACTGTACTAAATTCAAGAAAGGAAAGAATAATTCCCTTATATGGTAAATCAATGACATCTCTTTTATTTATTATCCTCTCTGCTTTTCTTATTTTTCTCGAATTGATTGGGCGGAGATCAATGCACTTGAGCTTCGATCTCGACCGTTTATTTGTAAGGCGGTAACATGTGATATGTAGACAATTATTTAAGCGCTTTCGGTAAATTCCTTTTTATATGGTACAGGCTGTACAGCGTACAGGTTAGAATCAAGGAACCATGCTGCTCAGATGGCACTAAACTCACCACCGTTCGCCACGTGGCTGTCTTTATATTCGTCCTGCAAGCCCACTCCATCTATCACGACAATTTGGACCAACTTTGCGCTGTGGTAACGACCTTTATTTTTTTTTTTCATTAAAGATATATAAATTTTTATTTTCTCAAAATTTTATCAAAGGCTTTCAATATATAGCTGATCAAAATAAAGTTGGAAGAAAATTTTATTTTGTTAGAAATAAAAAAATTGCATCCCCACCCATTCTTTTTTTAACTAAAAATTAATTGCACCTAAATCAATCTCTACTATCATAACACCTTTCTTATAAGTCAAAAAGTTTCATCAAAATATAAACAATCATAATTACCCTTTAATTAACAAAATACAATGACAAACAATATAAATCAATTTTACAAAAAAAAATTTAAAAGTATGAAAGTAAGTAAAAGCACTCTTATTTTACCAAACATAATAATAAAAACCACTTTTAGTATCATGTCTAATTTGGTTATTATCCACAAATACAACACTTCTACATAAAAAATTACCACCCTTTGATGCTATTTTTAACACTCATAGCATAGTTTACCAAATACTCGACTTATTTATCTCACATCAGTTTTTTCACACCACACAATAGAAGTAGTTTTTTTCTAACCACATAATAATTCCAAATTGGCCCTAAGGCATAGACGACATATTCATTATGTAGTCGACATGTTTATTAATTATTATATTATATAAAAACACACACTTTCATCTTTCTTCATAATCTAGCCAAAGAAAGGAAGCCTGAAATTTAAAGAAAAATTGATAAGCAATTTAATTAAATATCAAGTAGAAAGGAAATATAAGCATCATAACATTACCAAAATCATCATACAAATTACGAGAGAGAACATTATAAATACTAAATGCTTAACTTTATGTGCTAAATGAAAAATGAACTTTAAGTACTACATTTAAATAATAAATTTAATAGTTAAAAATAGTATGAGAATTGTAGATTATCCCATTTGTAATCAATATCTGTTCACTCGCATTTTCCTTTTCAATCACTCTACCCATCCCATAAATCCAAATTTCTATCTTTCTACTCCAATTACAATCACATGTATTGTATGTATGTAGTATCTACATATTTATGAGATAAAGGTAAGACAAGGGTTTACATGTCTGATACTTGATTTATTTAATTAGAGTGTGTATATATATATATACACACATGTGATATATATATATATATATATGTTCTAAAAGAGCAAATTGAAAGCAAAGCTCACCCCAGTTTGAGAGATAAAGTGTCTGAGCAGTCATCCTCTACCGGAGGAGCACTGTTGCAGTTGGTGACATCTGTGGCAGAGTCGGATGACATACCTTCTTCTGTAGTTAAGTTATCCGACTCCAAACGGACACCTCTGTTTTCAGCAGACAGCATCACCATCTATAAATTGCACAAATATCACCAAAATTTAATATGAGCCTTCCAAAACAACAACAACAACAACAACAATAATAATAGATAAAGTATTAACAACAATCATAGTTGATTACCCTCTGCCTCAATTGCTTGTTTGCTTCTTGCAGCTCAGCTCCCTGCATTTTTAGTTAGTAGGAGAAACCAAATAAATGAAAATTAAACAATAATAATATACTACAAACCCAAAACAATTTCATACTTTTAGGATATATATTTTATTTTCATTATTATATAGAGATAAAATAAGAAAAAGAAATTACAATCTCTGAATAGAATACCCAACACTCCCTTTGGTTCTACCTCAGAAATATTAGTTGTAGAATACCAAAGCTCCCTTCAAACCAACCAAATGAGTTCAATTAGGGGCTTCCGGGTTTGATTCGTAAATTTGCTAAAGTAACTATGCATATAGTATTACTGTTATGTCTAAATTACTGACCTTTCTTTCAAGTTCCGTAATCTCACTCATAATCCTTTCTTCCTGAAAGTAATGAAAGTTGTGCCTTTAGATATTCCTCTATAGACAATAGAGATGCATATATATATATATATATACTAGAATCGATAATTAATGCTATAATACCAGATAATGTGCCAATACACACATGTTAGTTTAACACATGGTAGAAATAGAAAGAGTTAGGATGGTCTCAAATTTAAACATATGAAAATTCTTGCAGCCTTGCACATGCAAAAAGCAAAATTTAACAAATAAATCTGATAAATGTAACAGTACTCAACATGAAAATTCACTTTATTTTCTTATAAAAAGATTTATTAGCACAAACCTTAGTTTCAACCACCCGACGTCCAGCTTCAAGCATCTTTTCCAGCTTCTGCAACTCTTCAATATCCAAATCCTCAAGTTCCTCTCCCTGCATCTGCCTGTATGAAGAAGGCATGCTCTCCAATTTCAGCACACCCATAGAAAACAATACCTAGCCAACTCAACTCAACCATATTAATTAATTACCTTAGCTGGTGGCTCTTGTCTGCAAGTTCTGTACTCAATTTGATGACATTTTCCTTCTCTAGCTAAAATGAGGAATGAAATTGTAATTTAGTATATTAATCTTACTCTTCATAATAAAAACTTTTAAACAAAGCGCACACAAAAACAAAAAAGATCAAGGTAGGAAAAAAATGATTTTAGGCTCTTTGGGAAGTGTGTAACGCCTCGGCTTGATTGTTATAAGAAAGCATGTAATGCGTGGGAACTATTGAAGTGAACTGAATTACCTGTAGCTCAAGGGAAGGCTGGTCCAATTCATCAGTATTTTCAGAGTGCGATTTGTACCTTGCAATCACATCCTTGGTGCTTCAAAACACAAAAGGATCAATTAATTAGAGTGTTTTCAGGCATGCAGTCATAGAAGACGTACTCATAAAAAGGAATTAATATGTGCAAGTGAACATTAGAGTCAATTATCACATATAGTCCATATAGGATCAAATTAATGAATGTGACCAAACATATTACTCTGCTGAGACTTAAATTTGATCCACTTGCATTTGCAAACAGATAAAGCACTAATTTTACAGTGAAACTGATTGGGTTCATTTTGATTTTACATATGGGTGTGCGTGTGTGTGTAAGGGTTCTTTTAGCACCATTTCAAGATCAGTCCAGTTTCTAGGGGAAAAGATATTCTGGGTATGTGGGTCCAAGGCTGAACTAGAAAAGCCAATATTAATAATTATCTGCAGTTTTTTTAACTTTTGGAAGAGGTTCTTTAGAAATTTTATATTTCCAATTAAATTGCAGACCCAGAATTTGATTACCAATAATATTGCAGACCCAGAATTTGATTTCCAATAATATTGCAGACCCAGAAAGGTAATATTGCAGACCCAGAAAGGGTTGCCCCATAAAATAGCCAATATTCACAAGAGAGCAAAGAAAGTCATGTATTTGCTATAGTAAGAAGGGAATAATTTAAAGTCATGAACTTCAATTTAAACGTGATTGTAAACAACCACTTTGAACATAAATGCAACAAAAGAACTTGTAGAATTTTTTGCAGCAACAGTAAAAAACAGAGGAACTATTACAGACGTAGAGATTTAGACTAATTAACAATTAATTAGCGCTCTTCCAGCTAGAATTAGAAAGAATTCAATCAACAATGGTACATGCCATCCCAACCATGTGTTTATAGAATGGTCCTAATTGCTGGCAAAAGCAACCAAATCTCAGTTTTGGGTCTCCAACGTCATTTACCGAGGATTACAAGCAGACTTAGCTAGTTCAAGCATGATTTTTAGCTCATTTATAAACTACAGCTTTTTTATCGAGAAATCATATGCATAAAATTTTAAAATGACTAAATGGTCAGTCCAAGAAAAAAGGAAAAAGAAAGACTAAAAGGGACAAGATATTACTTAGAATGCAGGACAAACGAACGTGAGAGTGTTAAACCATCAAATCAACTAAGTACAGGTCACCTATTTAAAAAAATAATAAACTAAATGATTGGATAAGGTTCATTTTCTTTTCACATAATTTTAACATATATACAATTCTTCTCTAGAGATGATATTTGCACTTTTTTTTTTTTTCACAAATGCGTAATAATCACGTGATTTTATACAATCTTCACATCATCCTATAAGCATCTTGAAAAAAAAAAATAGATGTGGAACATCTGACCTAGAAAAATCCTATATATGTTATATGGGCGTGAATGTCTCGTGTGTGTTTTAGGACTATTTCAAGCAAGGATCAGTTTTCATGCTAAAGAGGTTCTTTGGGAATTTGATTTCCAATCATCTAAGTAAAGCAAAGATGCTAGATCTACTTGCTACTATAAGTAATTTAGGTCCTACACTTCAATTAGATTGTGATTGTAACAACCACTTTGAACAAACATGCAACAAACTAACTTGTAGAATTTATTACAGCAAACCATCAGCATTGTTCCCAAGTTTTGGGTTTTGCAACATTACATCGTCAACTCTAAGATCGGTCCTGCGTTCCCAATTATACAGGCTACTGTTTTTAATTTTCACGGGGAGGAATCATATGCATAATGAGCGAAGCTTGTGAAACTTTAAGCCTTTTTGTAGGTTTTGGTTGTGCAAATCAAAATGTTTAAGTCAGATTCCTTGATACACTTGATAGCTATTCTATTCTAAAATATTATTACTTTTATAAGACCATAGGCTAAGATATTTAGAATAAAGCAAAGTGTCGAACCAAAGTGAGAGTGTTGTGACCAACAAATCAACTATAAGCATAGGACTTTGAAAAATTCAAATTCAAATTTAAGATTCCTATTCATCACTAGTTCCATATGCATTATTTTCTTTCATCAATTAGAAATATAATTCTTTTTAGTGTGGTTAGAAAAAGAGCTTTATTATAAGGATTGTTATTTGCACCCAAAAATAAGATACTTGCAATCCTCATGTGTGAGTACATGGAACAATGTGATCAGATGTTTAATTATTTTGGAGTGCAAATAAAAATTTCTGTTATATAAAATATTATTCTCTCCTATTTTAATGCAATTTATTTTGCTATAGCTTTTGAAATCTATAAATATTGTACAGGTATTAATACTCTGCGTCAATCTCGCAACAGTGTATGAAAGCTTAGACCCACTTTTTAATGGCCGTATCATATCTATTAATAAACACTTAATTTGCTCTAGTGCGTTCAGCAATATTTGGTGGAAGCTCCAAATATCACATGTGATGAGCCTTGGACATCGTCTTACCCTCACACATTAAAATTAAAGCTTGTGGTCTAGTTAGGCCACACCAAAAAGCCCAAGGCCCCAAGCTTACTCGAAGCCTGACCCATTGGGATCGAAGTTTGATTAGGCCCAAAATTTGAGCCGGCCGGCCCTGGGACTGGGCTTGGGCCATCCCTTTGAAGCCCAAGGCACGCTGGAAGCCTGGCTTGCTTAGGCCTGCCCGAAGCTCGGCCTAAAGTCCGAAAAATGACCCAAATTAAGCATGAATTTTAATTCCTATAACAAATTATATAATTATATAACTAAATATATATAACAAAATATATAGTTATATATAATTATATATAACTTATAATTAGAAATTTCCATACATATAACACACTTACATATCAATTGCATAATTTATATTATGTAATTTACTAATCAATTACTCAATTGAAAATTTGAAACTCAATTACTCTTAAATTAGTCAATTACTCAATTGAATGTTCAAACCCCAATTACATCTAAATTAGTCAATTATCCAGTCGAAACCTAATTATACTAAATTCCAATGACTTAAATTAGTCCATTATCCAATTGAAACCACGGCAATTACTCCTACATTAGTCAGTTATTCAACCCCAATTAGAGTAAATACCAATGACTTAATTAGTCAATTACCCAGCTGAAAATTGAAACCCTTCTTACAATATTACTCATAAATTAGCCAATTATCTAATTGAAACCTCAATTAGGCAATTACTCATACATTTGCCAAAATAAATAAAATAAAAATAATAACCCCAAATATAAAGAAACACAAATGTCCAATAAAACTGTTATGGTAAATCTAAAAAATATATCAAACAATTTGAATATAAAATATAAAAAAAATAATATAGCATCTTAAAATTAAAAAATAATAAATTTTTAATAAATTTTTTAATGAATTTATATTTTAATAATAAATTGAAGAGTTTTTTTAGCTTTTGCCTTAGGACTCTTTTTCAATTGGGCCACCCCCTTCATGCTCTGAAACTATGAAATAATCTAAGCATTCATTCCAAAATCAATTGGTAACAAGATCGTAGTCCAAACTCTTATAAACTATTATGCAAAATCACACATTTTTAATGTAGAATCTTTCTCTCAACAACTTAGAGCAATCATGCCCATAAGAATCTCATCTCCAAGTAATATGAAACGAGAATGGAATGACAATTCTACAATGATCAATTCCAATTACTTGTAGGACCTAGCACCCGTAGAACAGATGCACAATATTACCCTTAGAAATTCCCAAAATCGACTGACAAACTATTAATGTCCTTAAAAATACCAATCTAACGATTCAACTCCAATTAATGACTTTATAAACAAAAACTTATGCATTAAGGGCACAATGGTTTTTGTCAACTCTGAGATTAATAAAGCCGCAGTTCCAAGCAGTATCCTTAGGCACATGCAGGTGAACGGGCAAACCAAATTAATCGTACTTGGCCAAGTATCTCAAACAATTACTTATCTTATTAACCAACTACCAATTCCAACAATTGTTGAAGTCTTTTTCTTTCCCTCATATTCCCATTAAAAAACAAGTATCTCAAAGCATTACCACATGCATGGTCTTATCATAATCTTTTCCCTCTTGTCAGTACTCCATCTCTTCATTTGGAGCAAATCATAAATGTTTCCTTTCTTGTAGGGTCACGTCTGAATCTCTTCATTTGTCAACATTATCCCTCTTTACCCCTCAACATTTCAATCCATCTTCCCAAGTTTCCGTCGCTCATACATCCAAACTCATCATCACAGTCACTCTCACCTCGCAACATTTTCAAACCCAAACTAATCTCTAATGTATTGGTTTGTCTCTATAATGCATGAATGTTAAAGAAAGTTGAGTTCGTTTTACAGGATAACCTTTCATTCTTGGACGTCCTTGTCAGGCCCATACCTTGATGTCTGTGTCCGCATGTGGCATAAGAATGACTCTTATACCACGGACAAGAACACAGTGTCACTAGTCATTTATGTCATATATCAACCCAGAGCTAACTGAAATAAGACTCAATGAATGCATAATTCACGCAAACTTAAAAGAGTATTAAATGCTATTAATATTGATTAATTGTAGCAATACATAAATATATATCTTTCATTTTGATTATAAAAAGAACTTTTGATGTTAACCTTACATCAAAGATCTAAGAGTTGTTCCTAGCCTCTCTCTTTCACTTTCACCAGCAGACAGCTAGCCCTTTAATTAATATATATGTGACATAAGACAAACTGAAAGTCCAAGTAACACTAAAAAGTGAAAATGATCCATGTCAAAAAAATCACACACACCATTACATGCATGTATCATACCAATACACCTCACTACAATATCATACATACAAATTCATTCAATTAACAATTATTTTTTATTTTCCATATGAATTAATTACAAATCTTGTAGTCATCTATTTTGTTTAAAGCATGCATTAAATAATGGTGCAGGCTATTTCGATTACTATGAATTACTAACTTAATCACCTTTGGCCATTTGACAATAGTCTATCAAATTAACACAAACATTTCGGTAGACTATTATCGAATGGCCTAAGAGTAGTTAACTTAGAAATTCAGGGTGGTTGGAATAACTTAGGCCTTAAATAATTGCACATTTCAAAATTTGAGTGGTCAAAAATAAATTTTTCTATTTCCAATTCCATTATTGATTTTAGAGTGTTAAATGAATATACAAATTTAAAGAGGATTTTCCATGCTACCAATGGAAGAGATTGTTTTATAGAACAAAACTTTTCTAGCCTACTCAATTATATATAGATAAGAGCATCTCCAAAAGGTTTTTCAAATGAAGAATTCTTCATTTTTTTAAGAGAGAGAAAAGTGTTTTAGACTCTTAGAGACTCTTCAAAATGAATCTTTAACTTGAAACTCAATTTCTCTCTTTTAAAATCTAGGACCTTTTCTCCTCTCTTCAAATATTAATGACATTGAATTTTGTATATAATTCTCTTTCCTCTAATAATAAATTTTAAGTTAAATAAATTAAACATATTGTCATTTGTTTAAATACAAGTTTAACTAGTGCATAAGAAAAATACAATAAAATTAGAAGAGTATCACTCTTCAGATTGTCACATATATAGACCAGTAAATCACAATTTGAAAAATGATTTGTTAGAGTCTTGTAAAGATACTCTAAGGTTCTATTGTTCTTTACACTGTGCGTCCCCAACTGGAACTTCAATAGATTTTGAAAGAGTTTGCAGATTTCATAAATTTTATATAATCCATTGAAATCTAAAGGGAATTGACTAAAATTATCATGACCTTTTTTATTTAAACAAAATCCATCCAAATCCACCACTATGATGAAATCCATGAGTTTTTTAGAATAGCTGAATTTATAAAAATGTTGAGGCACCTAGATTTTTATAAAATCTATTAATATCCTAATTGAGAACACCTAAATTTTTTTATACTTTTAAAAAGATTATTAAAATCCAAGTTAGGGACACTTAGATTTTTATAAAATCTATTAAAATCCTAACTGAGTTTTTTTATACTTTTAAAATTCATTAAAATTCCTGGGGACACCCTAATATTTGGGTAAAATCAATTTCAGGGTTTTTATTTTGTTTGCAATTATGTTTATGCATAAATATCTAATAAAAGATACGAATTTGGGATTGATCAGAACTTCATAAATAAAAAAAAGAAAATAGAAAAATCAGTAAGTTTTGCATAGAGAAAGTTAATAATCTAGTATCTCAAACAGCAAGAAGGTTCTCACAAAAGAAAAAAAAAGCAAGAAGGTTACCTTTTTTTTTCTTTGATCAAGAAGGAGGTTACCTTTTAGACAAGTCAAATATTAATTAGTTATTATATATTGAGATAAGTGATGCTATTTGTATATACTTTAACTCACGACATTATGTGAAACTGATGTGGTCATACCATGTGTAATATATGCAAATAACTAAAATTTAAAATACATATAAACTTATTTATTAATTGACATAGCATGACCATATTAGGTGTCACATAAGAAAATAAATAATATTATTTTATCAAGATATCTAACTAAGGTGGATCACATTTAAAATTTATTGATGGGCCTCATTTTGTAGCGGATCAGCCATGCAAATAAAAAGCACTTTTAACTTAGTTCTCACTTCTCACAAAAGATGACAAACACTAGTTCTCACGATAAATTAAAAAAAACTTTAGTTGTACCACTAGTTATGCCACTCATTAAATTCATTGAGAATATAAATAAAGCATTTTTAGTTTTACCTCTAGTATATATCTGCTATTTACTTAAAATCCATTGAATTTTTTGGCTAATTATGTCTTAAGTCGCTATGCATATCCATTTGTTTCCCTCTCTTCCCTAGACCAAAAAAATAAAAAACTTTTGAAAATCAATAAAATTTTATAGTTTCATAGTAAAATTATAAATAGCAACTAAAAATAAATTATCAAAACCATTTATTTCTGCAATATATGCACTGGATAAAAACTATCTTAGCATGGAGGGTTTATTTTACTACATATTTGGGATTACATTGACAAAGAATCTTGTAATGCCATGTTTGGGTTGAAGAATTAAGACCACTTAGGCATGCACTTAGGTATGGTGATTTACTTAAAACAAACAATTAATTACAAAAACATATAAAGCTTATTTAAATTCTTATTCCATGATTACCATCAATTCTCATCCTCCCTCGATCGTCTCCTCTCATGCATGCATGCACACGTCATGAAAAAGTAAGTTTTAGTATGAAATTTTAATATGCCAGAAATCCATGCATGACAAAAGCACGTTAATACGTTATACATATGTACTCATGAGTCATAGTCGTCACTCATTGCCCCACTCAAAAGCAAATGCATATATATATATATATTCCCGTTGAAAGTCTTGAAGCTTCGCTATGATGTATTCCAATTTATCATCAAATCACTTTAATTCCTAGTATGAAAATTCCAAATAATATAATGCTTGTAATCAAATTTACAAACATTTTAACTTAAGTGGGGAGAAAAAATATATATTTTTTGAATTTTAAAAAGAGCTATGAGAGGTAATCAAGAAAAAGTCAACAAAAAATTAGCTCCTAAATACTTTTAACCAACAAATAAGATTAAGTGGTATTTTAGGAACAAAAAATATTATAAAAATGTCAATTCATATATACTGATGGTTGGAAGACTAAAATAGTTTTTATCTTACAGCAGGGTCAATATATATATATTGACAGTAAAGCAAGACTTTACATTCCCTATATGGCGTGAGATACTCTCAACACTCCTTTATGTGTAAATTGTTTGGTAAATTGTCTGTTCGGATACTCAGAAGAAGTTAGAACATTCAATCCAAACTACTAATTAAAAATAAATAGATAAAGTAAAAAGAGTAATATATTATTCTATTGAATACATTACGATAATAATTAAGCAGCAAGACAAGTTTACAGAATCTACAATACAATTTACGCATTTAGGAAGACATATAATTACACTTCATGTAATAAATAAATTAAGAATATAATCACCAATCACTAGTTTGGGAATAATTACATGTATTTGTGTGTTCGAATTAGTTTATCTTAAAATTTTATATCGAATGAAGAGACTGTGGGACCGGAGATGCATGATGAAGCTGGTACGACACCTAGTACTATCAGAGGACACATGTACTACTGTACCACTTTCTACTACGACACATGTTATGCTTTTGAGAACCTTGAGATAGATGACTAAAAACGAATCATTAATTCAAGATTCTCTCCTATGAGTATGTAGCTAGATTCTCCCTTTTCTTCCTCTCATCAACACCAAATATATAATATCATCGATCCATAGCTAGCTAGAATTAACAAAGATATGGAATTTCCATAAGGGTCTCCTAGCTCCTTATATATTGACCCAAATGACTCTTTAGCTCAGTATCATGTATGTGTGTATATACTGATATTCTAGAGGAAGAAATTACAGTATAAAAAAAATACATGTCTATGGAGCATGAGAGAGCATGAGAGGTACCTGGAGCTGGAGTAGTCATAAAGCTTGCCAGTAGCAGAGAAGATGACGACAGAAACATCAGAATCACAGAGAAGTGAAAGCTCTTCGGCTTTCTTTAAAAGCCCTCTTCTCCTCTTCGAGAAAGTCACCTGCCTCGCTGGCAAGTTGTCAATCTTCTGGATCTTGATCTTGTTCATCTTATTCAACATGAAAACCAAACCCACTTCACATACTCATTCACTCAAACTCTATGTGTGCACACAGATACACAAGAATGTGCATATATATAAATGGACCAGATTCTAAAAATAATTCAGCTTTTGGCCAAAAAAGGAAAAAAATTAATTATTCATCTGAAACCCTAGCACATATCCAAATTTTGAAGAAACCCAGAAACAATAGCTCATGACATGGAGCTAGATCACAGAAATTGGTCTTTTCTTTTTTGCTCTTATTATTTACCTTCTTTTTTTGGGAGGAAGCTGATGAAGTTTACGTCTTACCAGAACTCACCGGAGAGAGAGAGATAGAGTGAAAGAATGGAAGGAAGAAGAGGCGGTTGGCTGTTCAATAATGGAAATATTGTTAAGTTTTCCATTATTGAAGTTTTTTAAATTTTCTCGCATTGATTTTTCGAATCTGACGGACATCACTGCATTTGAGTAGATGAATGAGATCTCCACCGTCGTTTGAATGAGATCTTCGATACTTTCTGTAAAAGTTGCGAGTAAATTGATTCCATTTATGTGGACTAGTATCCCTCACAGCCATGCTGCTGAGCTGGCACTTAAACTTATACCATCGTTTGCCACGTGGACAGTATTTTGATTGGTCATGTCATGCCCACTCGATTTATCGCGACAAATTGGACGAAACTAACCTTCGGCTTGATTCACTTTGTGTTCGTATGACCGTATGAGAATGATTTTTTAATAGAAGATATGTTTGTCCGTTTCAATAGGCAGGGTGGGACCGCTAACGAAAATTAAGGTTGGTATTATCTAAAACAAAACTTGTTCATGTTTGGGGGAGTTATCCGACAAAAGTATTGCCTCCAGGGAGTGCGGCGAGTGCCCCACGTCATAAATTAAGCAATCAACACCACAATTCAACATATTTCGACCAAAAGGCAAAAACAAAACAACAAAAATTTCACACATAATTCTTTCTTCCTCAAATTAATGGAAAGTTTTCATTTAGATATGTTTCTCTATAGCCATATTTAAACTTGAAAAAATATTTAATGTCATAGTTGCTAAATTTGCATATGTTTATACACACACACGTTAGTTTATCACTTGTTAAAATAAAAAAATTTGTATAGAATTAACCCAAATTTGATTAAACAAATAAATTTTTGATGAGCATAACATATATTACTCAACCCGCAAGTACACCATGCTGTCAAAAAATGCATGCTTTCAAAAAATGAATTATTAGCACAAACCTTAGTTTGCATCACTTTCAAAAACTAAGTTCTGCTCAAATCCTCTTTCCCAGCTTCTGCAACTCATCCATATCAAGCTCTTCAAGATCCTCGATCTCCGATCATCTGCCTATTGCAAGAAGCTTATTTAATTATCTTATTAATGAATACAACTTAATTACAACTTACTAGCTTCTTTATTACCTTACCTGCCTATTGCCGATAGCTCTTATCTGCAAGTTCCTTGCTCAATTCGATGTTATTATCCTTCTCCAGCTAAAATTAGAAATGAAATCGTCATTTATTTTATGTAATCTTTGCTGGATAATAAAAAACTATAAACATCCAAACAAACAAAAGACCAATGTAATATAAACTTCCGACAATACAACTCATTAACATTTGATTATTATTTATTACCATATCTCTACCAGCAAAATAACTTGCAAGAATTTGAAATTAATTAAAATTAGAGGTGAGCACAAATTGGTTGGAATCAAACTAAAGCTCAATCGATATTTTTGGGTTACCCACCTCTAGAAATTGATGAATTGACTAGAAAAACATTGATGAAATTTTGATGAAGTCAGCAATATCCTTGGATGTCTAAGCATGAAAAATGATCCAAAAAAATTATCCAAGAATATCATTGGATGTTGTGGGTATGTTGGTCCAAGGTTTACGTACTAGTACTAGAGAAGCCAATGTATGATAATCCTCAGATTTTCATACTAAAAGGGTTCTTTTGGAAATTGATTTCCAATTATAGTGCGGACCCAGAACTTAATTTCCTACAATAATCTAAAGAAAGCAAAGATGGTCCAGTAATTAACCAACCGCAAACTAACTTGCAGAATTTATTACAGAAGAAACATGAACAGTAAAAAATAAAGCAACCAAAGAATAATACTTGGCTCAGTTTCTGAGGAATTTTTCCAATATCTTCTCACGTATGCATATCCTTTTTAGTATTTTTATTTAATTTATAAATTAATTTTTTGTTTATCTAAAGTGAAAATGCCATAAGGACATGTTTTTATGGAAAGGATTGAATGAACTTTTCCAACTAGGAATTAATACCACGTGGCTTATGAAATATGTTTGACCAAAAAAATAATATTAAAGAATGGTGCCGTTCAGTACTGTTCCTGATTAAAAACACCATCACAGCCATGGTTTTAAAGGTTATTCTGTTGCACACAGAAGCAACAGGACTTCCGACATGCATACAGTTTAAGTGATGTCTGACATGACTTCAAGCATAACGTTTAAGCTCAAGCATGAATTTTGAGCTTGAATGAATATGCCACTGTTCTTAGCTTAAGTAAGAAGATGAATTACTTATGAGAGAAATCTTATCCCCCTAAGGCCTAATCTTACCATTTTGGAGGGATTGAAAGATATATATTTTCTTCTATGATTAGTCTATCAAATTTTCTTCTTTAAAGTTAGAAGTTTCTTATTTGATTTTGAACACATAATTTTACATTTATTTTATCTTATCAAATTCTATGCATCAAACGAAACCATACAATATTGCGTTTATTTTCTTGTTAGATAAGCTTGAAATATAATAATTCTCTAAATTTTTAATTTTTGCTGATTTTTATATTGCCAATAGCTTGACAATGTTACTGATTTTTTAACAGCCAATCAATTCTTACAATAATCAGTCACTTTCTCCATCCTTTTTCTCTAATTTCCAATGAACTTAACCTCATAGGGTGTAAAATAATTCGTTGAGACCTTATATTAAATTTTAACTTTGAAATTTTACATCTAAACTCAAAATTTCAAAATAAAACTTCAGCACCTGAAATGAAAAAAAAATTTATGGTATCCTGCTCTAAAGGACTCTACATATGCAAACCTAAATCCTTTTGATACTCTTAAAATGCTTTTATTTTTGAGATTAAAACAGATATGCAAACATGGAACTATAAGCTTCGTAATAATCACAACCCACTACGTAAGTAGAACAAATAATGGGTAAAACATCTAAAATATGCGTTAAGAGCATTTTAAGAAAATCTCTAAATCTGATTTTTCATTAATATTGACTCAAAATTTAATATTGGTGAGTTGACAAGTAGTCAAAGGGTGAACCCACAAAGGAAAAATGATGAATTTTCATGGTTGCATATCCGACACCGCGATTAAGTACTTTTAAAAACTCGGGGTTCAAAACGATACTTCTTTAGCACTTGTTCTATAACCTGATATTCACCTTCACCTTACTAAGTATAGATAGACAAAGTTAAAGAGTACTAGATACGGCCCAACTATGAGGTAAGCATTCAAATAAAGAAATTGAGGTTACTATTCTTCTTTGACAACAAACAATAAAATCAAAAACATAAGAGAGTCCAAAACAATCAAAACAGCAAGCTTTCCCAAATCGGAGCCCCGAAATGCCAAGCCCTAACTAGTAACCAACCAAAATACCCAATAGTGAAGATGAGGGTAATGTCAATCCCCAGGACACATCTTCGATTTACCCACCATAGTCCTTTTAATGGAATTTTCAACTATTTTTTCAAGCTTAAATCAATTACCAAACTGATAGTCTTAAATAAAATAATATATTATTAAGTATAATTATCTAAATGTTGTATATATTTACCGGTGGCAGCATTTAGAAACATATTTAAAGCAACTTACCGTACTAGCCATGTCTTTCGCAATTGTACTCCTAGTTTTTAACAACCTAATTTTATACTGAATTTAAACATATAATTACGGGTATTTTTTAAAATACCCCGACCTTATTTATTAATTATAAAATTATCCATATTTTCCAATATTTTTTCATATCCTAGCCAGAGAAAGAGAGCTTGAAAGTTAGAGAAGATGTGCATTATTAAGCATTCTAGCGAGAAGAAAAAATTTAAGCATTCTATGAGTACTATATTCAAAAGCCATATTATATTTTATTTTAATTTTGTAGTCTGAATAATTTTACTCTTTGATAAAATTTATGTAATTTATTTTAATTTTCAATTAAGACCAAATATTTTATTTTGTCACTTAAATCATTTTATTACATGGCAATTCCCTTGAATATAGATATGTTCATCATTTTGCGTAAGATTTCTTGCCAATCAAGTTATAGAAAAATTGTTAGTACATGAAATTTTAACTTTGTTTTTATCCTAAATCATATTTGATCCTCATGGTTTAAATTTGGCGAGTTTGGTCTCCCTTTTTTATTTTATATATATATCATTTGCAATTTTATTAATATTTTAAAATTTCGTCATAGGTCTCATATTTTCAATTTGGAGAAAAATAGAACAGACCAATAGCTAGTTCGTCTTTGTTAGAAATGTGGAAAATAGAATAGACCAGTAGCTAGTTGGTACAAGTATGAATACATGCAAATGATAATATGAGAATGCTACGTGTACCACATTCTTTGTACTACATTTCTAATAAAGGTAGGGCCCTACCTAAAAAAGGGAGTCACACTGTGATTAGAGACGTGCAACACGAGTACCAAAAACTTGATTTACCTAGCATTTTGAACAAAAGAAATAGCACACGTCTCCCTGAAAAGCAAAGCTCACCCCAGTTTGAGAGAGAATGATTCAGAGCAGTCATCTTCTCGACAAGGACAACTACTGAAGTTGGTGACAATTGTGGCAGAATTCAATGACATGCCATCCTCTGCAATCAAATTATCCAGAATGTACTCATGTTAATTTTCAGGGCCCTATGTTATAGAAGAGAATGTACTCATGGAAAAAGGTAGGTGAACTGAACATTAGCCTCAATTATCAGATAAATATATATCAGATCAATTAATATATGTGATCAAGCATACCCACTCTGCTGAGATTTGAATTTGGCCCACATGGTGGTTTGCAAATAGATACAACACTAGATTATAGTGAAATTGTTTGGGTTCTGGGAAAAGGATGTTGTGGGTATGTTGGTCCATGGTTGAACCAGTACTAAAGAAGCCAATATTAATAATCCTCACTTTTTCATACTAAAAAGGGTTGTTTTGGAAGTTGATTTCCAATTATATTGCAGACCCAGAACTAAGTCTCCACTGACCTAAAAAGGGTCGCCCCCATAAAATAACCAATCATCTAAAGAAAGCAAAAATGCTCCAGTAATTAACCAACCACTCAACAATTAATTTAATTTAACTAACCTGTAGAATGTATTACAGAAGAAACATGAACAGTAAAGAATAAAGGAAATCTATATTACATGTTTAGACCAAATTAACCAGTACTGTTCCTAGCAAGAATCAGAAGGAGTTCATGATCAAGAACACCATTACAATTCACAACCTTGATTTTAAAGATTGGTCCTGTTGCAGACAAAAGCAACCAAGTCTCAGTTATGGAACTATTGGGTTTTTGACATCAACTTTAAGATTGGTCCAGTACAAGATGTTTGAGCTCACATACATGCTACTGTTTTTTTATGGAGAAATCATATGCATAAAATGACTAAAAGGGCCAAGCTTGAGAAATGTTAAGCACTTAATAATCTATTTGCAGGTTAATTTGACGATTGCTTGGTTGGTCAAAATGTTAATTCAGTCAGATTCTTTGATAGCTATTTTATTCTAAAATATTATTAGACCAAAGGCTATAATCAAGATATTTAGAATACACGGCAAACTAAAGTGAGGGTGTGAAACCGTCAAATTAACTGTTGGGGCTCACCTATAAAAATAAAGAATAAAAAACTAAGTGGGGCTATAGAAACTTAAGGACTATAGTTCATTTTCTTGTTATATGGTTGTGGATGTGTGAGAGGGTTCTTTTGTCCTTCTCTAGAGACCAATTTTTAAGGGAAAAGGACGTCCTATATGTTGGTCCAAGCTAGGTTGAACTACAGAAGCCATTTTTGATAATCGGCAGCTTTTGTAAAAGGTTCTTTTGTAATTTGATTTCCAATTAAATTGCAGACCCAGAAAATAGTTCAAAAAACCCAACAAGGGGGAAAAAAGGTTAGAGACGCTCATGTATTTGCTACTATAATTAAGTAGTTAAGGTCATAAAAGCTTCAATTTAATTGTGATTGTAAACTACCACTTTGAAAATGCATTATCAGACCATAGGCTAAGATAATTGACACGTGTTAACCATTAATGATGGTGGTAAACTAGAGTGATCAAAAATGAACTCTAGAGTACAATGCAAAGTGCAAACTAGTATGAGAGTCTTGAGACCATTGAAGCAACTAAGTGGGGTTCACCTATCAAAAAATAAAAGTTAAAAATTATAACCTAAATCATAATAGATAATTAGGGTGTACTCCTTCGTCACATAAGAAATTCGATTGTACCATAATAACTTTTCAAATTTTGTTAAACTCCTTTAGGTACATTGGTGTGCACAGCTAATTGGCACCACCTTGTGATGACGCTCAGATTTACTTCTCTCGAGAATGGATGACCGTAGTCGCACGAGATGATCCCAAACCTTTCGTATGTTAATAATATGCTAAAAACCGAGCAAACAAGCTCGCCATATATGGGACGATATCCGTTAAACATTTAAGGCGGCCTAAAACACTATTTGGGGCATCGATAAACAAAATGTGAAGATCCGAAAAAGAGCTAGCCCTACTCTGTCACCATTATTTTCAAAGAAAGGGTAGGAGAGAACATCACCGAAACAACACACCAAAAAAAAAAAAAACCAAGGAAAAACAAAACTCTCACATGGAGAGTTAGAAAAGTTCTCACATAGAGGGAGGAGAGTATCCCGAGTGATAACACAATTGCAAAAATGAAAAGCAAGAAGAGGGGTGGCCTGTGAGATACTCATCAATTTTCTTGTTAGGACTCTCTCTCATTAATACATGGTGCTAACTAAGTATTGAAAAAAAAAGATTCCACATTGGAAGACAGTAAAAGATAGAGCTAACCTTGTGTTGTGTTTTAGCTCTCATTCAGAGGTGTCTCAAGGCCATGAAAGTATTCTTAGAGGTTTGGTTGAAGTTAGAAAAGTTGTAGGATGTTCGTGTTCAGGTGAAGCCTCTAAAACATGAATATTTTGGAAGAAAAGCCCCTGAAGACCGGTCCCATGGCCATTGGATCTGTCCACAGGGGCTAAGACGAGTTTTTTCCGCTGCCAGGCTTTTGAAGGACCGGTTCTGGACGTGGTTCTCCGCCTTTTTTCTTAGTTTTAAGGGATTTTAAGCTTTCTACTTCAATTGGGTTTGTTTTCTAAAGGTCTATTGTGTATAAATAGGACTTTTAGGCTAAAAAAAACCCTCAGAATCTGAATTGTAGAAAGCAAGTCTTAGGATTCTTGGGATACACAATCTATATTGGTGAGATCAAGATTAGGTAATTAATCTTGAGTGAGAAAGCTAGGGTTCTTGATAATCACTTTGAAAAAGTTTGTACAAGGGATTTAGGGATTGGGTTATGTAATCCAGTCCAACTGTAATCTTGTACTTGTTTATTCTCATAATGAAGAATGGAAATCTCTTTCGGGGACATAGGCGTGAATTTTGCTGAACCTCGTAAAATCTCAATGTGATGGTATAAGCTTGTTTATCTTGTTTAGCTGTTTTCTTTATTTTGAATATTTTCTTTTATCAAATTAATTACTTGTTGCCGTGACAATGAGAGTTTAGATTTAATTCTCAAACTATATCAACACCTTGCTTAGTGTTCACCCAAAAGTATATATTCTCAGATTGCATGCATATATTTGTAAGTAACTTAGTGCAAAATGACAAATGTCGTTGAGAGAAATCAACAAAGAAAAGAACAAGTCAACATCTTAACGCGTATTTATGGCCTCTCCTACCATTATCAATTGGTGTTTGATTAGATGCTCCAATATCAGAGCTAGGTTATAAATGTGTTTCAAGTTCTAACGACCACAAATGCACCAATGTTACCCAATGTGAATCTTCCACATATTAAACTTGAGTGATGCCACACTTGCCGAGGTGCATCAACAGAGATCTCACATTGTAAAGATCTAGTCTTGCTTAGTAGTTTATAACAAGTTACACATCTCCACTCATTGCCAACTGGTTTGATATTGAGTGCTCCACTTACCTTCCCTAAGTCCGTGCTCATCTATCTACTACAAGCTCTTCTCTTCTACATGATGATTGTCCATAACCAAAAGCCACCGGAATCATTGGTTTATCTCTCCACTATCTCACCATCACCTACTTAGACACAGCTTTAGCATTCAACCAATTCTCAGTTTACCCATCACCCTCTCAGACACAATGGACAAACAACCAAGTGTTTTCTTGGACACCTCAAAACAACAAAGCATTCCCCAATTGCATGCCTACTTACTGGGTTGAAAACTGTAACTATCGCAGGTCCATTATTGCCTATTTTGTTTATCTTGAAATCTCTTAGAGCCTATCTTTTATAGAATTCGAGTATCGTGCATTTGCTACCATTATTGCTAAGATTTAATTCCTTGGTATTAATATCTTCTTGGTGAGCTTAGTGTCTCTCTTAGCAAATACAAAGATGTGATGTCACGACTCAGGGACACGATCACCACCTCAACGTGATATGTGAAAAAGACTAGTCAGTAATAAAGCTCCCTGCAACCGTTATATAGCCTAGATTGACCTAATACGTAATTCATGCCAGATTCCAACACACACCATCACAGTCCACGCAAACATAAGGTATCATAATCTCCCTTTAAATTTTCTTACGTCTTCTGAAGGCCTGCAATCGATCTTCAGCAATCAGATCCAAACTTTTGTCACAATGCCTCGAGCTTCCATGGTGGGATTAGAATGGACTCTAATAAATTTTTTGCGACCTAATGACACACTCACCGCCTACATGCAATTCCCAAATGATTACTCAATCATGAAGCTCCCAAAAATTCTCGTGATAGAAGAGCTACAAGTAACATGTAGTCTAGTTAGGGTTCAGATCGAATCATTCAATGTATTTTTTCAAGTTATCATAGTTGATTGTTTATCTGAACTAGGACCCACGAACCAGTGGAGAATTTCTTACGTCAACAAATCTCGCGTAATTTGTGATTGTTTGTGATTGCTTCGGTTTGTTGATTGATTCATATTTATTTAATTGTTGCTTAATTAATCAACTTAGTAAAATTTGAAGAAATCTAGGCATCCATCCCAAAACCAATTGGCAATAAGAGGAGTAGCCCAAACCCTTATAAACCACTAGCAAGGCCCTCACATCTTCAATGTGGGATATCTCTCAACACGCCCCCGCACGTGTGGCATCATTTCAAGCCTAACACGTGGACAATTTATATTGGGTGACGTGGGAGCACATGTGGCCGTTTAGGCACATCACGTGTATAACCTGGCTCTGATACCATGAAGGAATCTAGGCATCCATCCCAAAACCAATTGGCAATAGGAGGAGTAGCCCAAACCCTTATAAACCACTAGCAAGGCCCTCACATCTTCAATGTGAGATATCTAAATTAAATTAGATAAATTTTTAATTAAACCTATTCACCCATTTTCTAGGCTTATTTAGTGATCTATGAGAGAATTTCCATACTAAATGAATATACAAATTTAAAGATTGTTTTCCATACACGAACAGTGAGATTGAGAGAGAGAGAGAGAGAGAGAGAGAATTTTCTAATAACCTTTCCATTATAGATAAAGTTTTATTTTTCTTTAGACTTGGATATTAGTTTCTAATATTTTGGTACAATCAATTCTACGATTTGTTTTGTTTGCAATTATTTTAAAGTTTAAAAATGTAATAAAATACACAAATTAGGAAATGAAAATCCTCATGAAAAAAGGATAAAACAGAAAAACCAAACAATTTTAAACTCACAATTTTATCTCAAAAAAGCAAGAAGAATGACAAACTAATCAGCCATACTCGGGAAAAACATTCTCACTTGTACCACAAATGCTGTTTATTAAGGGTCAATTTGAAAGTGCTTTTCGTAAGAAGCGCTTTTGTTCTAAGAACATAATTTTTTAAAAACAAACCAAATACCTCATGTAAATGTTCTTGGAAGCGCTTCTTAAATAAGCACTAAACAAGTGCTTCTTCAGGAAGCGCTTCAAACTGCTATTATAATCCAAAAGTGCTTTTAATTATTATTTTTAAACGCAAACAATTTTCTAATTGATGAGTATGGTTACATTATGATCCCAGGTGGACCATTGAGTTTTTTAACTATTTGAAAACGCTTCTAAGACTTTTAAAAGCACCAACAAACAAGCCATAAATCCATTGAAATTATTTCTCGCGTCCATATGCATTATTTTTTAGGTAGATTTCCAGTGAAGAACCTTGAATTTTTTATCCTTGAAGTACTTTATTTTTATTTTTATTTTTTTGGACAAACCCCTAAATAATTATCTGATAGTTAAATAGAAAGATTTAACGAACTGAAACTCATTAACTTTCTAGCAAACACCAATTGAGATATCACATATTCCCATATAAAAATATATATTGGTGAACAATAAAATTTTAAATTTCGGATTATAATTTAAAAATAATAAATTATTTTGACCAAAAATAATAATACTTAAAAAGAAGTTGAGAAACCTTATGTAAATTCTTATTCCATGGTGAACATTAATTCTCACCCTCACTCTACTTCCTCTCATGCATGACAAAAACATGTATATGACCAATATGGCTCCAGCACTCATTGTCCTACTCGAATAATATGCATGCATGCATATTATTGATGGAAGTAGTCTTCAAGCTTCACTATATTGAATTCCAATTTATCATCAAATCACTTTAATTCCTAGTAAGAAAATCCAAATCATATAATATAATAATGCTCGCAACTCCAAGTCTTCATGATCAGCAAATTGTGATCACATTTACAAACATTTTAAGAATACTATTAACAGAATTAAGGATAGCTCTTCTAACAAAACCCTCCACAATGCATAAAATTGAGTGTTGTGAAACTTATATTATGCCACAAAGATGGGCTTCATTTTATATATTATGCCACTCTATATGTATTTTGATGTGGGCTGTAGCCCAGGTGATTTCTATTCTACTTCTTTCTAAGTATCCTAGTCCAATGTTGATGTTGTTATTGTTCTTCTTCTTCTTCTTCCCTGGCCCATTTTTGAATCCTGGGTCCACCCGTGAGGCAGGACCCGAAGAGTGAAATTTTTTTGGCCTTTTGGGAAGGGAGAAGAAGCTAGACGTTGTGGATGTTACTAGAAACACCAAACACTATCATAGTATCATACTTCATCACACACTGACACATGTACTACTCGTATCCTTTATCATAGTATCCCTATTCCCTTTGAGAATCTTGAGATTGATATATCTCTTAAAAGCTAGCAGCAGCTTCTAGATCCTTCCCTCAACATACACCATATAAATAACGATACATGTCCAGAATACCTTGTAATTCTTAACTAGCTAGAATTGAACCTTGGAATTTCCATAAAGATCTCCTCCTAGCTTATATATTGACCCAGATGAATCCATCTCTCTCGCTCTCTCTAAAACATCACTCACAGAGACATGCTATGAATACATATTAATTGAATATTTTTTCCAGGAAAAAATTAAATTCAAAAGAAGACATATGTATATGGAGCACTAGATCGAGGTACCTGGAGCTGGAGTAGTCAGATTCCTCCTCTTCGAGAAAGTCACCTGCCTCGCTGGTAAGTTGTCAATCTTCTGGATCTTGATCTTGTTCATTCTATTCAACATCAAAATTAAACAAAACCCAAGTTCACATACTGATTTACTCAAACAGAGTGTGCACAAATGGAACAATTTTCAAATTTTAAAGAAAACCCAGAAAACATACATAGTTATAAGACAGAAAAATTAGCGAGTTTAATTTCCTTTTTTTTTTTCTCTTTTTTTCGTTTACCTTTTTTGGGAGGAATTAGCTGATGAAGGTCTGGTCTCAACAGAATTAGTCTGGCAGCGAACCGTGGAGAGAGAAAACAGAGAAGGAGGCTGTCCGTTCCAGAAAGGAAAGTACTCTTTTCCCCTCTTATGGGAAATAAGGACAATCGCTTTCTTTATTATCTTCTGCTTTTCTTTGGGAAATTAGTCGGTTTATTTTTCTCTGTACTATTTTCGTTTACCTTTTTTGGGAGGAAGATGATGAATTATGTGACCAGAGCGGCGAACTGTAGTAAATTCAAGAAAGTAGAGAATAATTTCCTTTTATGGTAAATCAATGACATCGTCTATCTTTATTATATATTATCCTCTGCTTTTCTTAATATTCTCGAATTGATTGGACGGAGATCAATGCACTTGAGGTGATGGATGCGATCTCCACCGTCTATTTGTAAGGCGGCAAAAGATGTGATATATATACATTTTTATTTTCTCCATTTGAATTAGTATATAGACATGGAAATTGACTCTAGGGGGGACAAGTTATCATTATCTTAAAAAGAAAAACATTTTTTTTACGAATCAGGCTCAGAAAACTTAACAAAATCCTCGATGAGATGCTGATCATTCCCAAAATGAGCCTGAGTGCCCCACATCTTAAACCCCATCCGCAACAAAATTCTTTTTTCTTGCTTTGTTCTATGAAATTTGACCATAACAGTTTTCCACATTTTTTCCAAAACCCTCTTTTCAAGTACAACAATCAATTACATAAAATAGGGTCTTATGTAATAAATAATTTACAACAAGTATATTATGCTAAATGCATTACACAATATCGCCTGAAAGTCTCCAATTTTATAACAAACTAAGGCAGGCACGACATACCAATTACTCTACATGTTCACTAATTACCATATATAATATATATATATATATATATTCATATACTTCCATCTTTCTCCACACTCTAGCCAAAGAAATGAAGCCTGAAATTTAAAGAAAAATTGATAAGCAATTTCATTAAATATCAAGTCAAAAGGAAATATAAGCATCTTAACATTACGTACGATAATCAACATCAAAATTACGATAGAAAAAAAATTATGAATACTAAATGCTTAACTTTTAGTGCTAATTTTAAAAAATAGATTTAATAGTTAAAATAGTATGAGAATTGTAGATTATCCATTTGTAATCAATTTCTTTTCACTTGCATTTTCCTCTTAAATCACTCTACTCATCCCATAAATTCAAATTTCTATCTTTCTACGTACTCCAATTACAATCTCCTGTATTGTATGTGGTATTTATGAGATAAAGGTAAACGAGGGTTTACATGTATCATTTTATTGATACTTGATTTATTTAATTATAGTATGTATATATATATATATATATATATATTCTAATGTGGGATCCCATATATACTTTTATTTGTGAGATCCCTCATGAGACCAACTACATATAGTATTTCAACGATCCGAACTGTCTAATCTTTAGGTCTCTATTTAAAGATTATCTGTGCAAACAATTAGTCAAATCGGAAATCATTTGCCTATCTAACTTTGATCAAACTAATAGACGAATCAAATATCTTTCATGAAACCGTTTATTTGTTGGATCAAACTTAGATGGGTAAATAGTTTCTGATTTGGCTAATTTTTTGCAAGAATGATCTATGAATAGAGACATAAAAAATAGATGGTTCGGATTGTTGAAAAATTACATGGAGTGGGCCCATTCGACCTATCCCACACTAGAAGGTGGTTGTGTATATATATATATATCTTCTAAAAGAGAAAATTCAAGGCAAAGCTCACCCCAGTTTGAGAGATAACGTGTCTGACTCTGAGCAGTCATCCTCTAGCGAAGGATCACTATTGCAGTCGGTGACATTTGTGGCAGACTCGGATGACATATCTTCTTCTGTAATTAAGTTATTCGACTCCATAAGGACACCTCTGTTTTCAGTGGACAACATCACCATCTATAAATTGCACAAATATCACCAAAATTTAATAAGTCTTCCCAAATAACAACAACAATAATAATAATAGATAAGTATCAAGAACAGTCATAGTGGATTACCCTCTGCCTCAAATAGTTGTTCGATTCTCTCAGCTCAGCTCCCTGCATTTTTAGTTAGTGGGAGAAACCAAACTAATGAAAATAATAATAATAATAATCTACTACAAACACAAAACAATTTCAAACTTGTAGGATATGTTTGGTTATCATTTTCAGAGAATATATTTTGTTTTCGTTATGATATAGAGAGAAAATAAGAAAAAGAAAATACAATCTTTGAATAGAATACCCAACAATCCCTTTGGTTCTACCTCAGAAAAATTAGCTAAAATGAGAGGCTGAAAATTGTAGAATACCAAAGCTCCCTTCAAACTAACCAAATGAGTTCATTTAGAGGCTTTGGGCTTCTGTTATGTAAAAAATTACTGACCTTTCTTTCAAGTTCCATAATGTTACTCATAATTCTTTCTTCCTGAAAGTAATGAAAGTTCTGCATTTAGATATTTCTCTATAGAAAATAGCGATGCATATATATATATATACTAGAATGGATAATGAATGCTATAATACCAGATAATGTGCCAATACACACATGTTAGTTTATCACTTGGTAGAAATAAAGAAAGTTTAGGATGGTCTCAAATTTGAACAAATGAAAATGCTTGCAGCCTTGCACATGCAAAAAAACAAAATTTAACAAATAAATTTGATGAATGTGAGAGTACTCAACATGAAAATACACTATATGTTCTTATAAAACGATTTATTAGCACAAACCTTAGCTTCAATCACCCGACTAAGTCCTGCTTCAATAATCTTTTCCAGCTTCTGCAACTCTTCAATATCCAAATTCTCAAGTTCCTCTCCCTGCATCTGCCTGTAGCAAGAAGGCATGCTCTCCAATTTCAGCACACCAATAGAAAAGAATACCTAGCCAACTTAACTCAACCATATTAATTAATTACCTTAACTGGTGGCTCTTGTCTGCAAGTTCTGTACTCAATTTGATGACATTTTCCTTCTCTAGCTAAAATGAGGAATGAAATGGTAATTTAAACTATTAATCTTAATCTTCATAATGAAAACTTATAAACAAAGAACACACAAAAAAAAATATCAAGGTAGAAGAGAAATGATTTTAAGCCATGTGAGATTAGTGCATTTAGCCAAAACAGCATTCTGGAAGCCAATGAATATGCTGTATGGAGCCTAAGTCATCATATGCATTCAGTTATCAAAACTCGACTCTCGAGATCAGACATTGCTGAAGTCTAGCTATCCTTCGATGTCATCGAAAATGATCACCAAAAACATCAACTAAAGCCTGAGCTTTGACCAATTCTAAGATAATGCTGGATTATGAACTTGGATGAAGTACGAGTCCCTTCAATAATTGGTCCACATAACAATATAACAAGCACCAATGACAAATATCTCTTTGGGAAACATGTAATGCCTCACAGCTTGATTGTAATAAAAAAAGGGAAAAGATACAAGCGTGGGAACTATTCAAGTGAACTGAATTACCTGCAGCTCAAGGGATGGCTGCTCCAATTCATCAGCATTTTTAGAGTGCGATTTGTACCTTGCAATCACATCCTTGGTACTTCACAACACAAAAGGATCAAATAATTAGGGTGTTTTCACGCATGCAGTCATAGAAGACGATGCACTCATGATAAGGAATTAATAGGTGCAAGTGAACATTAGAGTCAATTATTATCACATATGGCGGATCAAATTAAGGAATGTGACCAAACATATTACTCTGCTGAGACTTAAATCTTGACCCACTTGCATTTGCAAACAGATACAGCACTAATTTTACAGTAAAATTGATCGGGTTCATTTTATTTTTACATAAGCCTGCCTGATACATATAATAATGGTTATATGGATGTGCGTGTCTGTGTGTGTGTTTTTTAGCACTAATTCAAGATAAGACCAGTTTCTAGGGAAAAAGATATTCTGGGTATATGTTGGTCCAAGGCTGAACTAGAAAAGCCAATATTAATAATTATCTGCAGTTTTTTTAACTTTTGGAAGACGTTCTTTAGAAATTTTATTTCCAATTAAATTGCGGACCCAGAATTTGATTACCAATAATAGTGCAGACCCAGAATTTGATTTCCAATAATATTGCAGACCCATGTACTTGCTTATTATAAAAAGGGAATAATTTAAAGTCATGAACTTCAATTGAATTGTGATTGTAAACAACCACTTTGAACATAAATGCAACAAAAGAACTTGTAGAATTTTTTGCAGCAAACAGTAAAAAATAGAGGAACTACTACAGACCTAGAGATTTATACTAAACAACAATTAATTAGCGCTGTTCCAGCTAGAATTAGAAAGAGTTCAATCAACAATGGTACAGACCATCCCAAACATGTGTTTAAAGAATGGTCCTAATTGCTGGCAAAAGCAACCAAATCTCAGTTTTGGGTCTCCAACATCATTGACCAAGGATTACAAGCAGACTTAGCTAGCTCAAGCATGATTTTTGAGCTGATTTATAAGATACAGTTTTTTGACGGAGAAATCATATGCATAAAATGATTAAAAGATAATCAGTCCAAGAAAAAGGAAAAAAGAAAGAAAGACTAAATGGGAGAGTATGAAACCATCGTGACAAGATATTTAGAATGCAAGACAAACGAAAAGTGAGAGTGTGAAACCATCATGACAAGATATTTAGAATCCAAGACAAGCGAAAAGTGAGAGTGTGAACCATCAAATCAACTAACTACAGCTCACCTGCTCACTTATTTAAAAAATAAAAAACTAAATGATTGGATAAGGTTCAATTTCTTTTCACATAAATTTAATATATATACGATTCTTATCTATAGACTATAAATGATATTCACACTTATTTGTTTCACACGTGTACAGAATCATGTAATTTTATACAATCTCCAAATCATTTGATACGCATCTGGAAAATAAATAGATGCCAAACATCTGCACCTAGGAAAATTCCTATATATATATATATATATTAATGGTTATATTATATGGGTGTTAATGTCTCGTGTGTGTGCAAGGTTCTTTTAGGACTATTTCAAGCACGGATCAGTTTTCATGCTAAAGAGGTTCTTTGGGAATTTGATTTCCAATCATCTAAAGAAAGCAGAGATGCAATTTAGGTCCTACACTTCAATTTGATTGTGATTGTAACTACTACTTTGAACAAACATGCAACAAACTCACTTGTAGAATTTATCACAGCAAACCATCGTCTTTGTTCCTAAGTTCTGGGTTTTCAACATTACATCGTCAACTCTAAGATTGGTCCCGTGTTCATGCCAACCTACCTCTCGCTCAAGCATGATACTGAGCTCATATACAGACTACTGTTTTTACTTTTCACGGGGAGATATCATATGCATAATGAGCTAAGCTTGTGAAAATTTAAGCCTTTTGCAGGGTTTGGTTGCGCAAATCAAAATGTTTAGTCAGATTCCTTGATACACTTGATAGCTATTCTATTGTAGAATATTATTACTTTTATAAAACCATAGGCTAAGATATTTAGAGTAAACCAAAGTCAGAGTGTGAGACCAACAAATCAACTATAAGCATAGGACTTTGAAAAATTCATATTCAAATTTGAAAAACTTTTGAGATTCTTATTCATCATTAGTCCCAAATGCATTATGGTTAATTCATTGGCTTGCTATATATGATAATTCTTTTCTTTCATCACTTAGAAATATAATTCTTTTAGTGTGGTTAAAAACAAAGTTCCATTATATGGATTGTTATTTGCACCCAAATTTAAGATACTTTCAATTCTCATGTGTGAGGACATGGAACAATGTGATCAGATACATGCTAATCCACGAGGGGATTAAGAGATTAGTTTTTCTTATAATTTATTCATTTTTTATCATATTCTCCTTCAAATTAGAAATTTCTTCTTCAAATACACATGAATTTATCATTTAAACAAAGCCTTAATTCACTAGAGTGGGTTGAGCATTATTTGGTGGAAGCTCCAAATGCACATGTGATGAGCCTTGGACATCTTACCATCACACATTGTGATTCATAGCATCTGGTCAACCACATAAAAACCATCTAAATATATCTTATGAATTAGCTTTAGTTGATTTACCCACTATAAATGATGTTATTATGATCGATATCATGAACAACTCAGGAGACCAAACCAATTAACACTTATAAGTGATTATGCATGACTTTACATTTTCAATGTGAGATATTTTTGTTAGCATACTTCCATACGTGTGGAGTCACTCAAGCTTAAAAAGTAAATTATTCATATTGGGTGAAGTGTGGCCGTTAGGGTCAATACGTTAAGCATCCACTATGATGGCTCAAACACTTATATACCATTATACAAGGCCCAACACGCGAATGGTCTGCTCTGATGGCCCAAACCTTACAAGCAACTATGCAAAACCTCACATTTTCAATCTGAAATATTTTTCTCAATCTAGAGCAACTATGCCCGTGAGAATCTCCTCTCCAATTAATATGAAACGAGAATGGAATGGCAATTCCACAGTGATCAATTCCAATTACTTCTAGTATCTCAAACAATTACTTAACTTATTAACCAACTACCAATTCTTGTACCAACTAGCCTATCCACTTACGGCCCACCACTTCTTGTAGGGTCACCTGTGAATCTCTTCATTTGTCAACATAATTGATATCCCTCGATCTCTACCATACCCCCAACATTTCAATCCATATTCCCTAGTCTCTCAAGTATTGGATTATCCCACCCTATGCCTCTATATCCAAACTCATCTCATAGTCGCTCTCACCTCGCAACATTTTCAAACCCAAACTAATATCTTGAAACCAGTTTTTGTCTATAATGCGCTTTGACTCAACGTCATCACACCATTGACCAAGTGAAACTTAAAAAGCCAAACCAGGCAAAAAGTTCCGACACTACAGCCAACCAAACAAATCAAACAAAGCAAGAGTGCAAACTGACAAATGCACAGACTAGACTAATCAAAAGGAAACCCATCTGCTATTAACACACCAATCAAGGAAAATGGAAGATTAGAAACCCAGTCCTCAGGACACATTCCCTTCGAGCCAGCTAAGCCAACTCATGAGCAGCTGTCCGCATGTGATATTATGATATTAGAATGACTCTAATATCAACTGCGGACAAGAACGCAGTATTACTAAAGAGTATTACATGCTATTAATATTGATTACTTGTAGTAATATATACAAATATATATATATATATATTGCATTTTGATTATAAATAGAACTTTGATGTTAACCTTATATCAAAGATCTAAGAATTGTCCTCTCTCTTTGACTTTCACTAGCAGCCAGATAACCCTTTAATATATATGCGATAAAGACTCAAACAGAAAGTTAACTAAAAAGAGAAAATGATCGAGTATTCATCTATAAATGTGTAATAAACGATACGAATTTGGAATTGAAGAACTTCATAAATAAAGAAGCGAAAATAGAAAAATCAAAGTTTGCATAGAGACGGTCAATAATCAAGTATCTCAAACAGCTAGGTTGTTAAAAAAAATAATAATAATTAAAAAAAAAAAGTCGTCTTTTAGACAAGTCAAAATATTAATTAGTTATTATATATATAATGAGATAAGTAATGCTATTTATATACACTTGACTGACCATGTGGTCATATTATATGCCATATATGCAATTAATGATGGGCAAATAACTAAAATTTAAAATTCATGTCAACTATCAACTGTCACATAATTAGTTGTACCACTAGCATATACGGATTTTTTCTTGATAGCATCCGCAAATTTCAAAATTTACAAATGTCCGACAAAGCATGTCTGACATAGTGTTGAGATGTGTTGCAGTCAGTTTAAATATGCTATAGCTAATTCATGTGCCTGTGTTAGTATCGTACCCTCGATCTGTCAAACATCCGCAAATTCTGAAATTTGCGGATGCCCTCTAGAGAAGGACAGCTAGTATGTATACATATGGAATTTCTCACAGGGATCAAACCATATAGTATTTAAATGATCTAAACTATCTATTTTTTAAGTCTATATTCTAAGATCATACTTGTGAAAAATTAAACAAATCAAAAAACATTAAGCTATCAAACTTTGATTAAACAAATAGACGAATAAAATATTTCGATAAATACTTAAAATTGTGATCATTTAATCAACGGTTAAATAATTTTTATTAATCTAATTTTTTGCAAGCAAAATCCTTCAAATGGAGGTACGAAAAAAGTAGACAATTCCAATTATTAAAATACAATATGAAGTAGACCCAAAAAAAATCTCACAAATAAACTTAAATATGAGAAGCCACACTTGAGAGAGAAACGGGCTACTTGTGGAAAAGAGAGAGAAAACACTGCACTGAGCAGTGTGGCCACCCTTGTTTTCTCTCTCTTCTGTAAGTGACCTGCTTCTCTCCTTCCGGGGGAGAGAAGCTTCCATATGCAATCTACTTTAAATCCATTAAATATTTTTAGCTAATTATTTCTTAAAGTCACCTATGTAAATCCATTTGCTTCCTTTCCCTTTCCCAGAACCAAAAAAAAAAAAATTTGGCAATCAATAAAACTTTATAGTTTCATATTATAATTTATAGATAGCAACAAAAAAGAAATTGTCAAAACTATTTGTTTCCGCAATATATATGCACTGGATAAAAACTATCATAGCATGGAGAGTTTATTTTTCTACATATGCAGTGTTTGGGGTATTACATTGACAAGGAATCTTGCAATGCCATGTTCGGGTTAAAGAATTAAGACCACTTAGGCATGCACTTGGATATGGTAATTTACTTAAAACAAATAATTAATTACAAAAAACATATAAAGCTTATTTAAATTCTTATTCCATGTGTACCATCAATTCTCAACCTCCCTCGATCGTCTCCTCTCATGCATGCATGCACACGTTAGGAAAAGTAGGTTTTAGTTTGAAATTTTAATATGCATGCACACGTCAGAAAAAGTAAGTTTTAGTTTGCACTGGTCGTCACTCATTGCCCCACTCAAAGCATATGCATATTCCCGTTGAGAATCTTGAAGCTTCGCTATGAGGTATTCCAATTTATCATCAAATCACTTTAATTCCTAGTATGAAAATTCCAAAAAATATAATGCTAGTATTCAAATTTACGAACATTTTAACATAAGCAGGAGAAAATAATATATATATATTTTTTGAATTTCAAAAAGAGCTATGAGAGGTAATCAAGAAAAAGTCAACCCATATTAAATTAGCTCCTAAAAAATTCAAATATATATACCAACAAATAAAATATTAAGTGTTTTAGGAACAAAAAATATCATAAAAATGTCGATTTCATAATTAGGATGGTAAAAGGACTCAAATAGTTTTAATTTGATCTTACAGCAGGGTCAATATATATATATTGACGGTAAAGCAAGACTTTACATATATTCCCTATATGGCATGAGATACTCTCAACACTCCTTTATGTGTGGCAGGACTCGAGCCAATATATTGACTTTTATTGCCTGACGTGTAGTTGTTGGACTAAACATGTGAATTGTCTGCTCTGGTACCAAGACAACGTACGTTAGAGCATCCAATCCAAACCAATTGACAATAAATAAATGCTGTAAAAAAAGAGAGATTATTCTATTGAATTGTTATGATAATAATTAAGCAGCAAAACAAAGATACAAAATCTACATGCAAGACAATTTACACATTTAGGAAGATATAATCTTCATGTAACAAATAAATTAAGAATATAATCACCAATCACTCGTAGTGTGGGAATAATTACATGTATGCAATGCAATTTCCGCGAAATTTCAGTGAACCTATCATTTTTTGACAATTCCAACCCTTTTTCATTTAAATTTTAAAAAATTTCAGCAAAATTTTGATAGACATGGACTAGATTTGGTTTTGAGAGGAGATGAGGCTGGTCGGAGCTGGGTTTTCCGTGGATTTCAGCTGCAGGGGAAGCGAGGAAGTTGGGAAGAAAGGAAGTAAAAGAAAAAAGGAAAAAAAAAAATAGAGGAGGCAGCAGGCAGGGGAAGTTTGGGAAAGTGGGAAGGGAAGAAAGAAAAGCCTAGCTGCCTGGGAAAGTGGGAAGAGAAAAGAGAAGAAAGGGAAAAAAAATGGAAAAAGAAAAAGAGAAAGAGAAGAGGCAGTGAGGAGGAACGGTGACCAAAACATAAAAAGTGAAAGAATAGGAAAAAAAAAAAGGTAAAAATTCTTAGGATCAATTGGGGTTTGGGCTTTTGGACAATTGAAAAAAAAAAAAATTGGGATTTTGTTTGGTTCTTTGACTTTCGGGTTTCATTTGGAGATTAATTTGGCCCATTGATTTTGGGATTTTTTTTAATTGTTTTTAAACCCTAAATTCTAATACATTTTTATAAAAAATAAAAAAATTAAACCCTAATATCCTATATTAATTTATATCCTAAAGAATATAGAATATAGATTATAGAATTAATAAAGTTCAGTGTAATT